>CM067359.1:101353819-101594332 GCA_034401795.1 Chaetoderma sp. LZ-2023a | reverse complement strand
AAGTGGCCAAAGTGAAGATCGCACCAAACTATGCCAGGAACGCAATACGATTCTGCGCCACATTAGCGAACGCCTAAAAGATCTTGCTATCTAACAAGCAGACTCCTTAGCAGATGAAATCACTGCCATTGATGACTGCCACAAAATCTTTCTGGCAGCCCGAGCCCTGAGAGTTGCTGACTACACACCACCACTCACTGTACACAACTCTGAATGACCAGGGCAAAGCCGAGGCAATCCGAGAAAGGTGCAAGGAACAGTTCACTGACCACGATGATGACCCCTTGCACCCATTGTCAGGAGACCTCAGGCCATTGCTAACACCAATTAATACAGCAGAAGTTGAGAATGCACTTAAAGCCCTGGGAAATGGACGTGCATGTGGACCTGATGGCATGAGCAATGAACTATTCAAATATGCAAGTGACGTTATCTCAAAACAGATCACGCACCTAATCAATTCAGCTTTTATGTACCACCGTCACATCGACGCTGTATGCCAAGGCGCCCTTATCGCGCTACCCAAGCACAAGAAGCCACCTGGCCCCCAGCCAATCTGCGGCCCAGTGTGCTCCTTAAATCCTATCCAATGTTACTCTATGCCGCATCCGAGAGAAGATCGATGACTTCACCAGATCATGTCAAAGTGGCTTCAAACGTGGACGCAGCTGCGCAGACATTGTATGGGCTCGACGCATGCTTGTGTCGGTAGTCATGTCCAAACACTGGGATTTCCACAAAATGGGAATTGACATGTCACGAGCGTTCGACACAATTAAGCGCTCAAAGATCCTAGATGTACTACGCCAGACCAGATGCAATGAAGAAGAGCTACGACTAGTGAGACTACTGCTTGCAGATACCAAGCTGGTAGGACGATTCAAGTCAGTGAAATCTGTAGAGTTTGAGACATCAATCGGCTCCCCACAGGAAGATTGTCTATCCCCTATGCTGTTTAGCTGTTACCTGGCTGCTGCATTGAAATCCGTGCAGGAAAATTCCATAAGACCAACAACCCCCTCCCCCACCCCGGATCAATACTGGGCATGCCACTAGAGATGGAATATGCCGACGATGTGGACTTTATAGATGAGGAAAAGAAACCCATTGACGAACTTCTCCCAATATCTGCAAGCAAACTAAAATTGAGTATCTCTTTATGAATGAATCCAAAACAGAGTACACCCACATATACCTATCTACAAAGCATGAAACTAAAGAAAAGCCACCACCAACTTTCAGTCAAATGGTTTTCAAAATATTCAGCCCGTCCCAAGCTATTGTCCATTGAAATTATTGTTCTAGGGGCTTTCAACAGTCAAACAGTTTAATATTTGTATATGGCCTTTGAACTGTGAAGAGTTGCAGTATCAGTCAGTACCTCAATTTCACAGTAATCAATCAAATAATCTATTGAATATTTTGAAAATAATTTGACTGGAAGCTGTTGTTGTATTAGGCACCACACCTCAAAGCGCTCAAATGGCGACTTAAATCAATTAACCATTTTCTGGTCAAACATTTCAAGAACAATTTTAACAACAGGATATGAAGACAACAGCTTTCTGTTGGCCTGCAAATGGACATTTCTCATGATCACTGCAGAGGACGTGTTGGTCGACTTGACCATGAAATGGATCATGATAAAGAAAATTAAAATGTTCCCTTAGCCAGCGTCCATTTGCAAGCCGAGTGAATAGCATTTTTGACGATTTTCCACTGGAACGGCTGGCCCGGTTACCGAGCCAGTCATTCCAGTGGTAGATTGTCAAAAATATTCTTCTCTTAACCTGCAAATGGACAATCCTCACGATCACTGCAGAATCCGTTTTGACCAGCTTGCCCATTCATTGTAAAGGGTTAAGTTGACACAAGATGGGGCAGGCCTTTAAAACGTTATTGTATCCTGTATGTCTGATAGGAGCAGAAGTGGTGGCATCGGCCACGTTGCTACCTGTGCTGCCATCAACAATGAATGAATGAATGAATGAATTGTCACCCTGACCTCTTTTCAATGTATGTTGGTACGTTTCTGTACACCATTCCCCACCCAACCCCTCCCCCCTCCCCCTCCCCTAACCCTGCCATCAACAATGAATGAATGAATGAATGAATGAATGAATGAATTGTCACCCTGACCTCTTTTCAATGTATGTTGGTACGTTTCTGTACACCATTCCCCACCCAACCCCCTCCCCCACCCCCCTCCCCCTCCCCTAACCCACCTCCACCCACCGACCCATCCCGACCACGCACCCAGTAATCTGTGGACAGTGAGTGTATATTATACAATTATTTACCCGAGTGTTAGACTATGCATTATGTCCATGAGGATAAATATCCACATACCAGAAAACATATATATATATATATATATATATATATATATATATATATATATATATATATATATATATATATATATATATATATATATATATATATATAATTTCCGCTGGATACCTCGAAACCAATCTGCTTGGGGTGCGTTACGGCCATAGAGAGCAACACCTCCCAGTCAGACCAGTACTCAAATGGAACTTTCAAGTTTATCCATCCATCATATGACGTCATTGTAAACCACGTGGCGTAGAGGAGGACGGCATGATCAATGACGTCATGAATAACGTAGACAGGTTCGTCACGAGCGCTTAATTCATAACAGACTAAGCGTTGGTGTACACATTTAATGACTACTATTGAATAAACATTATTATAATAATTTGACAGAGCGCTGCTGCTGTCATAGGTAGCAGCAGCACCCAGTCAAATTAGATTCAAAATATGCAACAGCTTACGTGTATAGTTTTCTGGAAATTGATAGTCAGGGAATTCAGAGACCGATCAACGCTCACACGCAGGAGGTGAGGTGGAGCTTAACTATAGATAGGCGGTATAAATCTAACACCGGATTCCTCAATTAATCAACATTGATTGTATTCGAATTGCATTCTGGGATGACCGCAGTCAAATATTGTAAGTATATGAGACATAGCGATTATACATGAATCTTGCCTCCAGCGACGACGACTTTCAACAAACACGCAATCCGATCACTGCTTTTGAAAGTTATAGTATCCCAATTCTCAAGGTCAAAGTTTTATAGATAGTCGAACCAATGGTCGATGTAGACAAATGTCAATGTCTGAAAGCGTCTGAGATTATAGGGATAAATGTGTCTAGCACGGAAATAACATTTGGAATTGGCAACCTAATCATTGCACAAGTACCGTTAATGGAAGCAAATGTCTAGAGATTTCTTTTATCTTATTTTTCCAAGAGTTGATTGGTTGATTCCATCATACGTCAATTGGCTAGACATCCCGCGTAGAGGGACCTTGACCGATCATAATATCGACCAAGGCTTTGTGAAACTAGTTCGTGGATAGAAGGAAGGTCTGCGTTCCTTTAAACCTAGTTCTGTCTATTCCATTTAACCATCGAATTTCTTCAAGAGAATTTCAATTTTTTTCATTGAAAATGTCCATATGCAGATCAACAAAAGATTATTTTTGAAAATTTCATACTGAAATGACTGGCTCGTTTATCGAGCCAGTCATTGTAGTGGTAAATTCTGAAAAATAGTCTTCTTTTGGTCTTGAAATTGGCATTTCCCAAGGCTACTGCGGAAGCCATGTTTGGCTGATATGAGTGTTAGACGGTTAAAGTATCGTTGTTATACACAGGTTTTTTCAGTTATCCCCGTTAGTTTCGCTTACTGCCGTTAGGTGGCAGTTATAGCCACTCCGACATTACACGCGTGAAAACGAAGCGAAGCGTAGCATCACGCCTCACGTCGCGTTGTATACAGTAGCCACCACTAGCCTTCACTGTATGGCGCGCGTAGAGACTGTTACAACATCAATGTTGCTGATATCAATATATATATATATATATATATATATATATATATATATATATATATATATATATATATATATATATATAACGCCAGGCCAGCCAGTGTGGGAGAGGTGGGTGTGTGGTGGGGGTGGGGGTTGAGGTGGGTGGAGGGGGCGTAGTTTCATACATGATTCGTACACCCGCCCATAGTTATTTTATCCGTATCTATAGTCAATCAGCAAGCACACCACGTATTAGATCAGCCTTAAGATTTATAAGTGCCGAGCACACGATGAGAATGTCATCAAAATGTGTCAGTGATGTGACTGGTGCCGTGCTACTCAGTACTTTAAACACATCCAATTTCCTAGTTGCTTTCCCTCCCTCCCTCCCTCACACCCCAAGCCCCTCCCTCCCTCCCTCTCCCACCTCAACTCCCTGCCTCCCTCCCCCCCCTCCCCACACACTCTCTCTCTCTCTCCCTTCTCTCTCTCTCTCCCCATCCCTCCCTCTCTCGCTCCCTCCCTCTCTCTCCCGCCCTCTCTCTCCCTCTCGCTCTCTCCATCCCTCCCTCCCTCGCTCCCTCTCTCCCTCCATCTCCCCTCCTCTCTCTCTCCCTCCCTCCCCTCCCTCCCTCCATCCCTCCCCTCCCTCTCTCTCTCTCTCTCTCTCTCTCCTCTCTCTCTCTCTCTCTCTCTCTCTCTCTCTCTCTCTCGAGAGAGAGAGAGAGAGAGAGAGAGAGAGAGAGAGAGAGAGAGAGAGAGAGAGAGAGAGAGAGAGAGAGAGAGAGAGAGAGAGAGACGTGAATTCATGCTATTCATCGAGTTGTAGTGACATCTTCTCTACTAAGCTGGAGTTTATCTTTAATGAAAGCTGGTATGTTAAGCTTGAAATCAGCTGTTTTCCAGGTGGGGTGAGATCCCCACAAGATACTCTGGTGTATTGTGTGGCTTTATAATTGCCGAATGTCTGACTTCTGTTTCTTAAGTTTGTCGGTCTCTGAATGAATGTTTCTGCACAATCAATAATACAGGTTGTGCTTAGATAGTTCTCTCGAAATGGTTCAGGACAACATGCTCTAATTGCTTCCCTGGGAAGCTAGATGTACTTTTACAATCTGGCCATGGTTTTCCGTAGACATGGTCATTTGTACAAAAGTCAGATTCCTGACATTGTGTACATATGTCAACATACTGGATGGATTCATTGTTTCTTTTATGTGTCGGCCTTATTAGTATCTACAACACCATGATAGAGTCCGTCTCTGACAAATCAGTTATATCATCACAGTTTATTTCATCGCTGCTATTAGTGGCCACGGAACAGTCTGAAATGCTGAGTTTCTTTAGACATTTAATGTTTTTCCTTACCACCTTACGTCAACCTGGTGTGACACATTTATCGTAGCCTAATTTTAATTTAATATATTTAGTTTTCTGCTATTATTTGTGCACCCATTGACCGCACATGAATTTCCGCCACTTTTTCTGTATTTTACGTCGATATCCATTGTCCCCGAGTTTCAGATCTCTACAGGTTCTTATGCTTATAATAACGATAACGCTATGTACGCGTCTTAAGCGTTTTTCACTTGTGTAATGGCGGGCTAATACGTCATTAGCCAATGGCGGTGCCGGCGGTAATCTAGGTCACGTCTCGATGAACGCGTGTATAGAGACGGCAAACGCCGCCCAACAGCAATGTTGAAAATGTCCGGATAACGCAGGTTACTGGGCCTGGCGTAATTCATTATGACGTCATCCTACACGTCACCTAGTTGATTATGAGGTCATATGATTAATGGAAAAACTAGAATCATCATTTATCGCGTGGTGTGCTTAACAGACTGCATTGCCGCCTGACAGGATACTGACAGGAATTTCGTTAACCGGTGGCCGATATTATGATCTGTCAATGTTTATCTATCAGGAAAAGCGTGGCCATGCCATGGGTAGGCGTTAGGTAGGCCTTTGTTCGTCTTCGATATGCTTTGGCTACGCCTTAGCTAGGGCCTGTGGAACTCCTAGATAGGTAATAACTAGGCATTTGGCATGTTCTCTAGGCCTTAGCTAGAGCATAGCAGCGCTTGACTACGCCATAGCTAGGACTTGTGTTTGCTTCTTTAAGCCATAGGTATGACTTGGGTAGGCATGGCTAGGCCTTTGTTAGATCTTACCTAGTCCTTGGGTGGCTTCCATAAGCCATGACTAGGAATTGCTAGGCTTGGCTACCCAAGGCATAGCTAAGGTAATGTTAAGGTCTACCCAAAACCCAGGGGAGCCTACAGAAGGCATGGCTAATGCTAGCAAAGGCTTACTAAAGCAAAGCTAAAGTCCGATATAATGCCTACTTAACGCCTACCTAAGGCCTGGCTAAAGCCTAGCGAAGCCTACCAAAGAGCCACCAAAGGCCTAATTATGGCATAGTCAAGCCTACCCAAGGCATAGCTACAATCTTACCTAAAGCCTAATAAGGCCAAATACCTAGCTAAGACCTGGACACCCTACACAGCACATGGATACTGCCTTGCTAAGGCCTACCTAATGCATGCCTAGCTAATGTCTAGCCAAGTCTATTCAAGTCCTGGGAAAGGCTACCAGAATTTACGTAAGGCATAGCTAATGCCAAGGCAAGGCCTCGTTATGGCATAGCTGCTACTGGCGCAAGCTGTAGATAAGGCCTAGCCAAGCCACCCAATTCCTATCTATAGCCTAGCGAATCCTACATAAGGCCTAGCTAAGACCTACTCAAGGCATAGATAAGGTAGAGCCAATCCTACCAATGCCTAGCTAGCGCCTAGTGACGCTTAGTCAAGTCCTAAACAAGGCCTAGCTAAGGACTATGAGACTATAAGTGCTTTGTCAAAACTTACCAGGGTTATACTTAAGGCCCAGCAGCGACTACGCACTGCATAGTCGTCAATGCCTAGCGAAGCCTACACAAGTTCTAGCTAAGTCACACCCAATGCCTAGGTAATAGTCGTCAATGCCTAGCGAAGCCTACACAAGTTCTAGCTAAGTCATACCTAATGCCTAGGTAAGGACCAGATGGGACTACCCAATGGCCAGCTAAGGCTTACCCGAGGCATAGCTAACGACTAGGGGAGTCTACCCAATGACTAGCTAAGGCCTACCAAAGCCGTAGCCAAGCATACCAAATGCATAGCTAAGACGTACCCAAGGCAAAGCTAAGGCACAGAAGAGAATTTCCAGTGCCTAGTAAAGGCTTACACGATGCATAACCAAGGCTAGGAAATGGCTAGAGAATCTATCCAAGACCTATCTAATGCCTAGGCAAGGCCAACCCGAGGCCTAAGTATGGACTAGAGAACCTAGCCAAGGCCAAAATAATGCCTAGCTAAAGCCTAACAAATTGCTAGCTAAGATCTAGCCAAGCCTACCCAAGGCCTATGAAAGGCATAGAGAACCTACCCAAGGCTTAGCTGATGACTAGGCAAGGCCAAACTATGGACTAGCTAAGACCTACACAAGCCGTAGCCAACGTCTAGCCAAAGCCTTGCTAATACCTTGCTACGGTCGAGCTAACGTCTACGTATTACCCATCGAAGACTTATTTAAGGCCTAAGGAAACCTACACAAGACATAGCTAGAAAAGCCTAGCCAATGTCTGTCTAAGGCATAGCCAAGCCCACACAATGCCTACCTATTACCTATATATGACCCATACAAGCCCTAGCTAAGACGTAGCCAAGCCTAGCTCAGGCATACATATGGTCTTGCGAATCCTACTCAAGGCCTGGCTAAGACCAAGGTCCAGCAAGAGTCTACCTAAGGCATCCTTTAGCCCCCGCTTAGGGTCTAGCCAAAGCCTAGCGAACCCAGCCTAGCCAATGACCAGAGGACACTATCAATGTCTATCTAAGGCTTGCCTGAGACATAGTTAAAGGCTAGGGAAACCTAACCAAGGACTATAAAGGCCTCCAAAAGGCCTAACCAAGCCTGCCCAATGCATATCTAATACCTAGACAAGGCCTACACGGGACCTATGTAAGGACTAGCGAACCTACCCAAGGCCAAGCTAATGCCTAACTAAGTTCTACCGAAGGCCTAGCTAAGGTCTAGCCAAGCCTACCCAAGGTCTATGAAAGGCATTGAGGACATACCCATGACCTAGCTAATGCCTAGGCAAGACCAATCTATGGCCTAGCCAAGATCTACACAAGCCCCAGCTATGGCCTACCCAATGCCTAGCTAATGCCTAGCAAATGACTATCCTTGCGTACCCATGTCATAGGAAAGGCCTGGAAACCTACCCAAGGACTAGCTGCTCTCAAGGCAAGGCCTACTACGGTCTAGCTAACACATGCACAAACACTAACTAAGGACTAACCAATCCTACATAGCTCCTATATGTAGTCTACCCATGCCTTTCCAAGGCGTCGATAATTCCCACCCAAGGCCTAGCTAAGACAGGGTCTAGCCTACACAAGTCCTATCATTGGCCTAGAGGAGACTAGCCATAGCCTAGCTAAGGTCTAGGCAATGCCTATCCATGGCCCGGGGATACTACCAAAGTCATAGCTAAGGATTACCCAATGCCTAACCAATGGCGACCTAAAGCCTACGAAAGGCCTACCTAAGTCCTAGCTGAAACATGGCGACGCCTACCAAAGGTCTACCTAAGGCCTAGCCAAGCCTACACAGGACCTTCTTAAGGACTAGATAACCTATTATAAGGCCTAGCTAATGCCTAGATAAGGCAAAACCAGCGCCTAGCTAAGATCGAGCCAAGGACAAGCTAATGTCTAGGCAAGGGCTACTCAAGGCCTGGTTAAGACCTACACAAACCATAATCAATAACTAACCAAGCCTACACAAGTCATACAGGTAGCCTAGCCAAACATATCCAAGGCATAGCTAATGCGTAGCCAAGGTCTAGCTACGACAAATCGAAGCCTACCAAGACCTAGCTAAGACCTACCAAAGGCATTACCAAGACATAGTCAAGACTACAACGTCTAGATATGGCCTAGTGAAGCCTAGCCCGTACCTAACTATGACCTAGCGAAGCCTACGCAAGGCCTAGCTAAGTACCAGAAGAGACTACCCAATGCCTATCTAAGGCTTAAGCGAGGATTATCAAAGGCCTAGCTAAACCCCCGTACAATGCCTATGTATGGCCTAGAGAACATAATCCGGGCCTAGCTAATTCCTATCTAAGGCCTAACCAAGGCCTAGCTAAGCATCTAGCCAAGCCTACCCAATGTCCATGAATGGTAGCGAAAGCCTATCCAATGCCTAACCAATGGCGACCTAAAGCCTACGAAATGCCTACCTAAGTCCTAGCTGAAACATGGCGACGCCCACCAAAGGTCTAGCTAAGGCCTAGCCAAGCCTACACAGGACCTTCTTAAGGACTAGATAACCTATTATAAGGACTAGCTAATGCCTAGATAAGGCAAAACCAACGCCTAGCTAAGATCGAGCCAAGGACAAGCTAATGTCTAGGCAAGGGCTACTCAAGGCCTAGTTAAGACCTACACAAGCCATAATCAATAACTAACCAAGCCTACACAAGTCATACAGGTAGCCTAGCCAAACATATCCAAGGCATAGCTAATGCGTAGCCAAGGTCTAGCTACGACAAATCGAAGCCTACCAAGACCTAGCTAAGACCTACCAAAGGCATTACCAAGACATAGTCAAGACTACAACGTCTAGATATGGCCTAGTGAAGCCTAGCCCGTACCTAACTATGACATAGCGAAGCCTACGCAAGGCCTAGCTAAGTACCAGAAGAGACTACCCAATGCCTATCTAAGGCATAAGCGAGGATTATCGAAGGCCTAGCCAAACCCCGCACAATGCCTATGTATGGCCTAGAGAACATAATCTGGGCCTAGCTAATTCCTATCTAAGGCCTAACCAAGGCCTAACTAAGCATCTAGCCAAGCCTACCCAATGTCCATGAATGGTAGCGAAAGCCTATCCAATGCCTAACAAATCCTTAGCCAAGGCCTATCCAAGCTTTAGCTAAGCCGTACACAAGCCGTAGATAAGTCCTAGCCAAGCCTATTGGAGTCCTACATATAGCCCAGCGAAGACTACCCAAGGCGTAGAGAAGACCTACCCAAGGCATAACTAAATCCTAGCCATGCATACCAAGGCCTGGCTAAAACGTACCCAAGGCCTAGCTAAGCGCTACACAAGGCATAGCTATGGCATAGCCAAGCCTGCACGGGCCTAGATAAGTCCTACCCAAAGTCTATCTAAGGACCATTTGAGACTACCCAATGTCAATCTAAGGCTTTCACGATGCGTCGCTATGGTCTAAGGAAGCCTATCCAAAGTCTAACTACGTCCTAGAAAGTGCTAGCCAAGTCTACCCAAGGTATAGTTAAGATCTAACAAAGCATATATCGTCCAACCAATCCTACCCAGGGCCTAGGAAAGGCCTAATAAAGCCTAGCCATTGCATATCTAAGACCTACCGGAGCATACACAAGTCCTACTAAAGGCCTAGCTAAGGACCAGACGAGACTGCCCAATGCCAACCTAAGACGTATCCGAGTCATGCCTAATGCCTGGAGAACCTACCCAAGCCGTAACGAATGCCTAGATTAGGTCTATCCACAGCCAAGTTAAGGTCTAGCCAAGCCTATGCAAGGCCTAGATAAGTCACGAAAATCCAAACTCACGGGGTGTTGGACGGGACGGGATGGGCAGGGCCAGGTCGAGTCGCGTCGAGTCGGGTCGGGTCGGGTCGGGTCGGGTCGGGTCGGGTCGGGTCGGGTCGGGTCGGGTCGGGTCGGGTCGGGTCGGGTCGGGTCGGGTCGAGTCGGGTCGGGTCTTAGCTTAGCATGTTTCACTTCTAACATAGACAATACACAATTAGCATTGAACGACTAGATGTGAAAAAGATGGTCTTACCTTAGAAGCCAACATACGATTACCGGCTATAAATATTAAAGTAAGATGGCGACATGGAAAAAGACGTTAAATGCGCAGATTCACACCAGAATGCTTGAAAATCAAATTGCTAAAATGGTATACTGCTATACGCTTAGAATGTTTACGTCAATGTAATAACACGAAATAAAACTTAGAATATGATGACTTCATTTGTTATAAATTAATATAGCTTTTGTTAGTTATGAATATTAAATAAGGATTCGTGTGCCTATTACAAATTCACAGCTAAAAATGTTGATTTACAAGAAAGGAAATAAGCTTATGTTAAGATTAATTTCGTTTCCTGACATTAAGGTAGAGAATTTAAGCTTCTAAATGTATGCAATGTTAATGATTTTATTTTCAAGCATTTTGGTATGGGTATGGATATGCGCCGTTAAGAAAAATATTTTTCTTCAGAACGTGTTAATATCGAATTTGTGCCACTGACCAATAGCGCAGTGGCGAATGTTGAATTTGATATCGACATTGGCTAAAGAGCACATTCGGACTAGAATGCTTGAAAATAAGATGATTAAAGTCGCATAATTTTAGGGGCTTAAATTGTGTACCTGGGTGTAATAAAACGAAATCAATCTCATTATATGATGGTGGATTACAATTTTACAATTAAATTGTTTTATTACTTCATTCAAAATGAAATCATCATATGTTAAGATTTATTTAATTTTGCATTGTTTAAGCCTGTAAATGAATAGAATTTTAACAATTATATTTTTCAGGCATTCTGGTGTGAGTGAGCGCCATTAACAACACAACCCCAATATCCAAATCGATAGTGGTATACACGTTGGTCATTGACACGTCGGCTAATAACAAATTCGATATTTGCGCAGAACACCAATATCAAATTTGATACATGCGAGTCCGTTGGTAATGGCGGTGTTATCAAAATCGAATTGTATAACAGCGTGTCCTTCAATAAATTGATTTATTCCTTCATTCACTTTGTTCCATAGTTCGTTCGTTCATCGGTATAGCATATGATGATTAATTTCTCGCAGTCGGTTTTTATTCGAAGCCATTACAGCATGACTACGTAACTATTCATGGTCATATTCAAATGAATAATTTTCCTTTTAAAGGCTTTTAATGTCGTTATGAATTTTATGTCATCTATGAAGGCTATAAGTCGGGCGGGGGAAATTGTCTTTTCATACAAATATCGTCAACTACCGTCGTATTCATCAGTATCACCTCTAATCATCATCATATCATCATCATCATCATCATCATCATCATCATCATCATCATCATCAATACCATCATAAAGAATCTTGAATAACAGCTGTAATTAAACTGCAACTCGCCTACAGGTGATTATAAATTATGTCGAGCGCTCAACATAGTTATGTCGGGCGCTATGAGATAATTAGGTTGAGCGCTCGAGACAATATGTCGAGCGCTCGAGATAATATGTCGAGAGCTCGAGATAATTATGTCGAGCGCTCGAGATAATATGTCGAGAGCTCGAGATAATTATGTCGAGCGCTCGAGGTACTATGTCGAGGGCTCCGGATGATTATGTCGAGCGCTCGAGATAGTATGTCGAGCGCTCGAGCTAATATGTCGAGAGCTCGAGATAATTATGTCGAGCGCTCGAGGTACTATGTCGAGCGCTCCAGATGATTATGTCGAGCGCTCGAGATAGTATGTCGAGCGCTGGCGATAATATGTTGAGAGCTCGAGATAATTATGTCGAGCGCTCGAGATAGTATGTCGAGCGCTCGAGATAATTTTGTTCTCATACATAGCCCTTCAGGGCTTCCGTAAGGCCTGAAGGACTATGACTGTAAAAAAATTTATCTCGGGCGCTCGACTTAATATCTCGAGCGCTCGACTTAATATCTCTAATATCTCGAGCGCTCGAGATAATTATGTCAAGGGCTCGAGATATTATCTCGAGCGTTCGATATAATTATCACGAGCGCTCGACACATTATCTCGAGTGCTCGACATAATTATGTCGAGCGCTCGAGATAATTTTAATGCCATCGGATCTATTACTACCCGTAGGCGAGCCGCATTTCAATGACACAGCAACAACAGCAACGACATCGGTAGTAGTAGTAGTAGTAGTAGTAGTAGTAGTAGTAGTAGTAGTAGTAGTAGTAGTGGTGGTGGTGGTGGTGGTGGTGGTGGTGGTGGTGGTGGTGGTGGTGGTGGCAGTGACAGCGGGCGGGGACGACGACGGCAACGGTGGTGTTGGTGGTGGAGGTAGTGGTAGTGGTAGTTGTGGTGGTGGTGGTAGTGGTAGTGGTAGTGGTATTGGTAGTAGTACTAGTAGTAGTAGTAGTAGTAGTAGTAGTAGTAGTAGTAGGAGTAGTAGTAGCAGCAGTAGTAGTAGTAGTAGTAGTAGTAGTAGTAGTAGTAGTAGTAGTAGTAGTAGTAGTAGTAGTAGTAGTAGTAGTAGTAGTAGCAGCAATAGTAGCCATAGCAGCAGCAGCAGCAGCAGCAGCAGCAGCAGCAGCACCAGCAGCACCAGCAGCAGCGGCGGCTGCAATAACAGCAGCTGTAGCAGCAGATGTAGCATCAGCGGCGCCACTTATAGGTGTTTTTATGGTTTCATTATCGTATTAGAACGTGTGTGATTAATTTGCACTCGGATTCTCCATCCATCAGTGTCTTCGTTCGTCTGTCCGCCCGTTCATCTTGCAGTTGCAGAACGTGTCAAAATGTAATAACGTTTCATTTTTTTCTTCAATAACTTAGATTCTACTGGGAGCTTATTGATACAACTTTAGACCCAGATTGATTCTGATTCTTTGAAGAAGCCTCATATACTGTATCAGTCTACCTGCTCGTGCGCACGCCCGCTCGTTCATCTTGCTGGGCATGTCTAAATCCGTGAATATTTTAGCATGTCTTCTATAGCTTAGATTCCCACTTCTTTGACAGGTGTAAATCCTTGTATATTCCCGTTTTTCGTTGATAACCATATATTTAATTGGAGTATATTATTCAAACATTAAATGTCTGTTGAAGGAGACTTTTATTGTTTGCGTAAACTCATTCGTTCATCCGCCTGTCAGTCGCTCCATCCGTTCATCTTAGCGGACATTTCAATTTTGCTTCAATATCTTAGGTTCTACTGGATAGTGCATTAATACAATTTCAACAACCAAGGTATGTTGATTATGCACATTAGTGGACGCATTCTATATTTCGTTCACCTTGCATGATATGTTTAAGGCCTAGTAGTAGAATAATGACCCGCTAAAATTAATCCCTCCCTGTGATGACACATGGCAGTGAGGCAATTCTCAACCACCAGATTCCAAACAGAAAATCCGACCAGAGCAGCTCCAAGGGCTCTACCATCCCTCAGCTATAACAAGATTTTTTGATGTAGCGCACTGGTCATGTAGTTGTTCGTACTACTGGGGCCGGCCACACCCCAATCCGCCCCCGCCCAGAAGACATGGATAGTGTCTGAACATTCATATAGGGACACTGGGAAACAACAGCTATTGAGAAGCTCACAACGGCTCCATATAAGCTCAAACGCCGAATTTGACAATCTACTGGAGGAAATCTTCAAGCAGGACAGAATTCCAGACTGAAGTGACCACAAACCCACTGTTCTGGTTTCAGCAACAGGCGCCCCTTAAGACAAGCGTCATTGGCGTGCCTGTGAAAGATACCAAAGCCACGGTGTCGCAAGGCTTGAGATCTACACTCACGAGGATTCTGGCGGGGCAGTAGACCAAGTTGATGCACAGTACCTCGACATCGCCAGATACGAAGCATTACGGGGTGGTTTATAAATCGTGCCCTCTCCTTTGATAAGAAGAAATCGTGATGTGGTGAACGTTAAGAACAGGGATGACCATTGCCTGTGTTGCTTAGTAAAGCCTGACTAAGGTCTAGGTAAGGCGTAAAAACCTGGCTAAGGCCTAGGTAAGGCATAACCAATACCTAGCAAAGCCTCGCTAAGGCATAGGCAATGTCTAGCAAAGCGTGGCTAAGATTTAGGTAACGTCTATCACAGCCTGACTAAGTTCTAGATAAGGCGTATGTAAGGGCTAAGTAAGGTCTAGTCAAGCCTGACTAACGCCTAGTTAGCGCTTAGCAAAGTCTAGCTAAAGGCTAGGTAAGGCCCTGGTAAGTCTTATCAAAGCCTGACTAAGGCCTAGAAATGGTTTGGCAAAGACTGGATGCGACCCAGTTAAATACTAGCCCAGCCTGGCTATGGCCTAGGTAAGGACTATTAACGTCTGGTCATGGCCGAGCTACGCCATAGGTAAGGCTTAACAAAGCCTGGCTAAGGCCTAGGTAAGTTTTAGCAAAGCCTGGCTAAGGCCTAGGTAATATCTTGCTAAGCTTGCCTAAGGCCCAGGTAAGGCCTATCCAGGCTTTGCTAAGCCTTATAGAGATATTACCTAGGCCTTTGCTTGGCTTTTATAACCATTACGTAGACCTTATCTACGTCTTAGCCAAGCCTTGCTAGGCCTTTTCCATGCATTAGCCAGGCTTTGCCTGTCTTTATATAGGCATTCTCTAGGCTTTGCTAATATTTACATAGACCATACCTGTGCCTTATCCAAGCCTTACAAAACTTTAACTAGGTTTTCGTCAGGATTTGATACGCCTTTACTAGGCCTTAGCCAGGCTTTGCAAGACCGTACATAGGCTTTAGACAGGCCTTAGCCGGTCCCTCGCCAGGCCTTAGGCAGTCCTTAGCCAGGCGTTAACCAGACCGTAGCAAGACTGCTAGGTCATACATAGCCTTAGCGAGACTTTGCTAAGATTTACCTAGGCCATGCCTGGGCCTTAGCCAGGCTTTACCAATCTTTAACTAGGCTTTGGTCAGGACTTTCTACGCCTTAACTAGGCCTTAGCTCGGTTTTGTAAGACCTTACATAGGCCTTAGACAGTCCTTATCCAGGACTTAGAAGGCTTAGCTAAGATTAACCTATGCATTACCTTGGCATTAGTATTGTTAAGCGTTACCTAGGACGTAGTCAGGTTTAGCTACGCCTTAACAAGGCCTTATCCATACTTTGCTCACCCTTACCTAGGCCTTAACGAGGCCTTAGTGTAATGATTTCATATTAGGAATATGATTATGTCCATATATTCGAAAACTGGTGTCATGAGATTGTCTTGTATGAAATGTGATGACATATTGTAAATGTAATTTTAAGGCTATAGCACTTTAGTTAGGCCATAATTTACTGGAATAACACTGTATTTAGGGTTTTTAGAACCTGTATCTCCAAGCGGTAGAGCTTCGGTATAGCCTCGGTTGAGCGGAACTTCTATTTCGGATATAGAACGTGCGCCTACCGCGTAGCACCTTTCGGAAGTCATAATAATTTTAATATTGTCGTATTGTAAACTCGTAGCTTTGTGGAATAAGGAAATTTAGTGTAGGTCGTACTAAATTTTGATGCGTAATATAGCAATTTGATTCAGTCAAGTCCGAGCTATCCATTGTGTCTCGTGCGCTTTAGCTTAAATAGGCTGCGCTTTCGGATATTCGAGGATCGATTCGGATCAACTCTGACGTTCACGTCATCTTACATTTTAAGTCTGATTCAGACAACTTTACATCTACACATCTATTATTGATTGATTTCCAGATCCCTTCAATAATAGTAAGTGCTGCGGATTTTGGAAATAATCTTGACTATCAGAATTTATCCAGAAGAAGGAGAGCTGACATATGTTATCTTTGTTTTGTAACATATGCGCGGAATTCGAACATTGTTTTTGACAGCTGGAAATTCCCGTTAGCGCTTCTTGAGGTATTATTTTGAAACTTTTACTTTGACCTATTTTCAGGAAAACGATCACGTAATCTATATTGCCTATCTTATGTGGACCAACCGGGCATATATATTTTCTGGATACTCATATTTCAACAGAATCATATTAGATTTTATAGCTCTTAGACCTGATAGCCGTATCGGCACAAATCAGGGGAAGTTATTGGTCTATTATTTTACCGTATCTATCTGAATTTTAGTGTACAGTCTTATCCTATTATTTGCGTCATTCAACAATGGAGAACTTAATTTAATTGACTAATATTGATTAGCCTTTATCTTCAACTAATAAAACTTGAATTTTCATAACCTGATTTTGTCCAATTATTACTCTGATGTATTACGCGCATCAGAGTAACCCTTTTGCTGCTCTATCCTATTGGAACTTGGAATACACTGTGGAAACCGTCTGGACAAACGGATGCTGATGCCTGAAGAGTGAAATCGGAAGTGTCATCCCTTACACACATTACACATCTACCTAGTCTTGCTTCTGCTATTCCCCGCATATACCCTTGTGTGAATCTGGCATGTTAGTAGCGAGCTGCTACCGATTGTGACAGCAGAATTACCGTACGAATTAAAGGGATACTATCCGTATCGGATATTTCACTTCTCACAGCTTGCCTATTAAAGGGATACTATCTGCATCGGATAATTAGTTTCATTTATATGCAACGCATCTCTTAAAGGGGATTTGTCATCTGGATGAACACAGCGAGACAGGTGGCAGGTCTTGGGAGAGGGTAGATCTTACATTAGACCACTAGACCTGACAGACGGACCGCCACAGCTGACTTCTAGTGACCTCGGGTCGTTACATTAGCAAGGGTTTGCTAAACCTTACATAGGCCTTAGCCAGTCCTTAGACATGCCTTAGCCAGTACTTAGAAGGCTTTGCTCAGATTTACCGAGGCATTACCTTGGAATTAGCCAGGCGTTGTTAAGCCTTACCTAGGACGTAGTCAGGTTTTGTTGTTAAGCCTTAACAAGGTCTTAGCCAGACTTTGCTCAACCTTACGTAGGCCTTAACTAGGCCTTACCTAAGCCTTAGCCAAGATTTCCAAGACCTTAAGTCTAGCAAAGTCTAGCGAAGGCCTAGGTAAAGTCTATCAAATCCTGGCTTATGCCTAGGTAAGGTCTGAGAATGTCTGGCCAATGCTTGCGTAAGGCATAGTTAAGGCTTACCAAAGCCTGACTAAAACCTATGCATTGTCTTGCAAGGATTGGCTAAGGCACAGGTAAAGCCTAGGAAAGCTTAGTTAAGGCCTAGCCAAGCCTTAGCAAACCATGGCTAAGGCATAGATAAAGTCTATCAAAGCCTGATTAAGGCCTGAATAAGGCATGGCTAAGGCTTAGCAAAGCCTAGCTAATGCATTATAACGGCCTAGCAAAGCCATGTTACGGCATAGCTAAGTTCTAGGTAAGGCTTAGCAAATGGTAGCTAAGGCCCAGACAAGACCTTTGTAAAACTTAACAAAGCCCAGATACGGCCTAGATAATGTGATGCAAAGTTTGGAGAAGGCGCATGTATGGCCTAGTAAAGCTTG
The DNA here is from genome assembly GCA_034401795.1 of Chaetoderma sp. LZ-2023a. Lineage (NCBI taxonomy): Eukaryota > Metazoa > Mollusca > Caudofoveata > Chaetodermatida > Chaetodermatidae > Chaetoderma > Chaetoderma sp. LZ-2023a. The sequence continues at coordinate 101,576,236 of CM067359.1, read as the reverse complement.
CTTAAGTCCTAGGTAAGTATTAGCAAAGCATGGCTAAGGCCTAGTTAAGGCTTAACAAAGCCTGGCTACGGCGTACGCAATGTCTAGCAAAGGATGGCTAAGGCCTAGGTAAAGTCTATCAAAGCCTGAATAAAGCCTGAATAAGGCCTGACTATGGTCTGGCTAAGGCCTAGGTAAGACCTAACAAAGTCTAGCTAAGGCATGGCAACGGCCTAGCAAAGCCATGTTACGACCTCCGTACGGTCTAGGTAAAGCTTAGCAGAGGCTGGCTAGGCCTAGGCAAGGCCTTTCTAAGGCTTAGCAAAGCCTGCCTACGGCATAAATAATGTCTTGCACAGTTTGGCTAAAGTCTAGGAAACGCCTACCAAAGCATTCTAAGGCCTAGGTATGGCTTGACAAAGCCTGAATAAGGCCTAGCAAAGCCTGGCTAAGGCCTAGGTACGGCCTGACTAAGGCCTACTAAAGCCTAGCTAAGGCGTAGCTTAAGTCTGGCAAAGCCTAGTTAAGGCCTAGTTAAAGTCTATCAACGCCTGGCTTATGTCGCGGTAAGGTCTGAGAAAGTCTGGTCAATGCCTGCGTAAGGCATAGTTAAGGCTTATCAAATCCTGGCTAAAGCCTATGCATTGTCTAACAAACCATGGCTAAGGCCTAGGTAAAGTCTATCAAAGCCTGAATAAGGCCTGAATAAGGTCTGGCTAAGGCCTAGCTAAGGCATGGCACCGGCCTAGTAAAGCCATGTTACGGCATAGGTAACTTCTAGGTAAGGCTTAGCAAAGGCTAGCTAAGACCTTGGCAAGACCTTTGTAAAGCTTGGCAAAACATAGCTACGGCCCGGGTAATGTCTTGCAAAGCTTGGATAAGGCGCAGATATGGCCTAGCAAAGCTTGGTTAAGGCCTAGGTACGTCTTAGCAAAGCATGGCTAAGGCCTAGTTAAGGCCTAACAAAGCCTTGCTACGGCCTAGGCAATGCCTAGCAAAGTATGGCTAAGGTCTAGGTAAACTCTATCAAAGCATGACTAAGGCCTGGCTACGGCCTGTCTAAGGCCTGGCTAAGGCCTAGGTAAGACCTAGATAAGGCTAACAAAGCCTAGCTAAGCCATGGCAACGACCCAGCAAAGCCATGTTAGAACCTCTGTAAGTTCCATGTAAGGCTTAGCAAAGGCCAGTTAAGGCCTAGGCAAGCCCTTGTAAAGCTTAGAAAAGCCTAGCTACGGCCTAGGTAATGTTTTGCATAGCTTAGATAAGACGCAGGTATGACCTAGCAAAGCGTGGTTAAGGCCTAGGTAAGGCCTAACAAAGCCTGGCTACGCCCTAGGTAAAGTCTATCAAAGCCTGACTAAAGCCTGAATAAGGCCTGACTATGGCCTGCCTAAGGCCTAGGTAAGACCTAACAAAGCCTAGCTAAGCCAGGGCGACGGCCGGGCAAAGCCATGTTACGACCTCTGTAAGCTCTAGGTAAGGCTTAGCAAAGGCTGGCTAAGGCCTAGGCATGGCCCTTATAAGGCTTAGCAAAGCCTGGATACGGCATAGATAATGTCATGCACAGCTTGGCTAAAGCCTAGGAAACGCCTACCAAAGAATGTCTAAGGCCTAGTTAAGGCTTGGCAAAGCCTGGCTAAGTCCTAACAAAGTCTGGCTACGGCCTAGGTACGGCCCAACTAAGGCCTAGCAAGCCTAGCTAAGGCGTAGCTCAAGTCTAGAAAAGCCTAGTTAAGGCCTAGATAAAGTCTATCAAAGCCTGCATAAGGCCTGCATACGGACTGGCTACGGCCTACAAGGGCCTAGCTAAGGCATAGCACCGGCCTCGTAAAGCCATGTTACGACATAGGTAACTTCTAGGTAAGGTTTATCAAAGGCTAGCTAAGACCGTGGCAATACCTTTGTAAAGCTTGGCAAATCATAGCTAGGGCCTGGGTAATGTCTTGTAAAGCTTGGATAAGGCGCAGGTATGGCCTAGCAAAGCTTGGTTAAGGCCTGGGTAAGTCTTATCTATGCCTGGCCACGCCATAGATAATGTCTTGCACAGCTTGGCCAAAGCCTAGGAAACGCCCACCAAAGCATGCCTAAGGCCTAGTTAAGGCTTGGCAAAGCCTGGCTAAGGACTAACAAAGTCTGGCTAAGGCCTAGGTCCGGCCCGACTAAGGCCTAGCAAGCCTAGCTAAGGTGTAGCTCAAGTCTAGAAAAGCCTAGTTAAGGCCTAGGTACAGTCTATCAAAGCCTGAATAAGGCCTAAATAAGGTCTGGCTACGGCCTGGCTAAGGCCTACAAAAGCCTAGCTAAGGCATGGCACCGGCCTAGTAAAACCATGTTACGACATAGGTAACTTCTGGGTAAGGCTTATCAAAGGCTAGCTAAGACCGTGGCAAGACCTTTGTAAAGCTTAGCAAAGCATAGCTACGGCCTGGGTAATGTCTTGCAAAGCTTGGATAAGGCACAGGTATGGCCTAGAAAAGCTTGGTTATGGCCTAGGTAAGTCTTAGCAAGGCATGGATAAGGCCTAGTTAAGGCCTAACAGAGCCTTGCTACGGCCTAGGCGATGTCTAGCAAAGCATGGCTAAGGCCTAGGTAAAGTCTATCAAAGAATGACTAAGGCCGGAATACGGCCTGGCTACGGCGTGTCTAAGGCCTAGGTAAGGCTAACAAAGCCTAGCTACGCCATGGCAACGGCCTAGCAAAGCTATGTTACGACCTCGGTAAGTTCTAGGTAAGGCTTAGCAAAGGCTGGCTAAGGCCTAAACAAGGCCCTTGTAAGGCTTAGCAAAGCCTGGCTACGGCCTAGGTAATGTCTTGCAAAGCTCGGCTAAAGCCTAGGTAAGGCTTGGCAAAGCCTGGCTAAGGTCTAACAAAGCGTGGCTAAGGCTTAGGTACAGCCTGACTAAGGCCTAGCAAAGCATAGTTAAGGCCTAGGTAAAGTCTATCAAAGCCTGGCTTATGTCTAGGTAAGGTCTGAGAAAGTCTGGCCAATGCCTGCATTGGGCATAGTTACGGCTGAGCAAAGCCTGGCTACGACCTAGACAATATCTAGCAAGGCCTTTGTAAGGCCTTTGTAATGTGTAGCAAAAGCCTAGCTACGGCGTAGGTAATGTCTTGCAAAGCTTGGATAAGGCGCAGGTAAGATCAAGTAACGCTGGGATAACGCCTAGGTAAGGCCTCACAAAGCCTGATTAAGTCCAAGTTAGAGCCTAGGGAAAACCTAGCAAAGTCTTGCTAATGCCTAGGAAATGCCTAGCAAAGCATGTCTAAGGCCCAGGTAAAGTCTATCAAAGCCTCCCTAAGGCCTAGCAAAGTCCTGCTAAGGCAAAGGTAAGTGTATGTGATGTCTCGATAAGGCCTGCCTAAAGTCTTGCAAAGTTTGGTCAAAGAATTACAAAGTCTGGCTAAGGATTAACACAGTCTGGCCAAGGCCTAGGTAAGGCCTGACTATGGTCTAGCAAAGCCTAGCTAACTCCATAAATACCTAGGTAAGGCGTAGCAAAGCCTGGCTAAGGCCTAGTTACTGTCTTGCCAAGATTGGCTAGAACGCAGGTAAGACTTAGCAAGGCGTGGCTAAGGCCTCGCTAAGGCTTGGCAAGACATTACCTAGGCCTAGATATGGCCTGACTAAGGCCTAGCAAAGCCTAGCTAAGACTTTGGTACGGTTTAGCAAAGCCTGACTTATGCCTAGGTACGGTCTAAGAAAGTCTGGCAAATGCCTGCGTAAGACATAGTTAAAGCTTACCAAAGCCTCGCTAGGGCCTAAGTAATGTCCTGCAAAGCTTGGCTAAGGCGCAGGTAATGCCTATCAGCTTACTTACGGCCTAGGTAATGCCTAGCAAACCTCGCTAACCTGGCTACGGTCTAGGCAATGTCTAGCAAGCCATGGCTAAGGGCTATGTAAAGTTTATCAAAGCCTGACCAAGGCCTGAATACGGCCTGGCTACGGCCTGGCGAAGCCCTATGTAAGGCCTAGCAAAGCCTAACTAAGGCTTGGCAACGGCCTAGCAAAGCCATGTTACGACCTAGCTACGGTCTAGTTAGGAATTAGTAAAGCCTTCTGTGGCCTAGGTAAGGCGTAGCCTTCGTCAGGATTTGCTACGCCGTAACTAAGTCTTACATGGGCTTTGCAAGACCTTACATAGGCCTTAGCCAGTTCTTAGACAGGCATTCGTCAGGACTTAGAAGGCTTTGCTAAGATTTACCTAGGCATTAGCTAGGCATTAACCAGGCGTCGTTACGCCTTAACTAGGGCTTAGTCAGGTTTTGTTAAGCCTTAAAAAGGCCTTAGCCAGACTTTGCCACACGTTACGTAGGCATTAACTAGCCCTAAGCAATGGTTTGCTAGGCCTTATCATTGCTTTACTAGGCCTTACATACGCCTTAAACACGCTTTGCTAGGCCTTAAATAGGCCATACATATGTCTTAACCAGGCTTTACTAAGGCTTTAGCAAGTCTTACCTAAGCCCGAGGCAGGCTTTGCAAAACATTACCTAATCATTATCCAGGCTTGCCTAGGCCTCACTTAGGCCTTACCTAGGCATTAGCCAGGTTTTCGTAAGTCTTACCTAGGCCTTAGGTACACTTTACTAACCCTTACCTAGTCCTTGAGCAAACTTTGCAACACCTCACCTAGGCCGTAGCCATGCTTTGGTAGACCTTATCTAGACATTACCTAAGTGTTAGCCAGGATTTAGTTAGCTTCACATTGGTCTTAGCTAGGCGTTAGCCAGATTTTGCTAGGCCTTAACTAGGCCTTAGCGAGGCTTTGGCAGACGACCTAAGCTTTAGCCATGCTTTTCTAGAGATTGCCTAGGGCGTGGCCAGATTTTGATAGGTTTTACCTAATACCTACTTCGGCCTTAGTCAGGATTTGTTAGGCCTTACCTAGTTGTAGGCCAAGCTTTGTAAGACACTACCTAGGCCATAATCAGGCTTTGTTAAACCTTACAAAGGCCTTGCCTAGACCGCAGAAGGCTTTGCCGATTCCTAACTAGACGTTACCTATGTCGTAACATGGCTTTGCTAGGCTGTTTTCATGCCTAAGCTAGCTTTTTCTAGGTCTTAGACAGGTCGTAGCCAGGCCTTAATCATGCCTTAGTCAGGCTTTGGTAGACTTTACCTAGCCCTTAGCCATGGTTTGCTAGACATAGTCTAGGCCGTAGCTAGCCTTTGTTATGCCTTATCTAGGCGTTAGCCAGGTTTGCAAAGCATTACCTAGGCTTAAGCAAGCTTGATAGGCGTATGTGCCTTAGCCAAGCTTTTCAAGACATCACTTAGGCCCTGGCCAGCCTTTGGTAAGCTTTAACTATGCTTTACACAAGCATTGGCCACACTTTCCCAGACCGTAACTAGGCATACGCCAGGCTTTGATAGACTTTACCTAGGTCTTAGCTAGGCGTTGCTTGAGTTAATCCACGCCTTAGCTAGGCTATGCTAGGCCTTAGTCAGGCCGTATCTAGGCCTAGGTAATGTCTTGCCAAGCCTTAACTAGGCCTAAGCCACGCTTTGCTAGGTCTTGTATATGCTTTAGCCAATCTTTGCAGGACAGTACCTAGGCCATAGCCAGGCTTTGCTAAGCCTTACCTAGGCATTTATGGAATTAGCTAGGCTTTGCTAAGCCTTAGTCAGGCCTTATCCAGGCTGTGTTAATCATTAATCAGGTTTTACTAAGCCTTACATAGGCCTTAGCCACGCTTTGCCAGTCCCTAGCCAAACATTGCAAGACCTTACTTAAGACTTAACCAGGCCTTAGGCAGGCATTATCTAAACATTACGTAGTCTCACTGAGGCCTTTGCCAGAATTTACTAGGCCTTAGCGAGGCTTTAATAGACTTTACCTAGGCCGTAGCCATGTGTTGTTAGACATTGCCTAGACATCAGCCAGACTATGCTAGATTTTACCTAGGCTCTACATTGGCCTTATTCAAGCTTTGTTAGGTCTTACCTGCGCCTTAGCGAAGCGTTGTGAGACATTACCTAGACCGTAGCCAGGCTTTACTAAGCCTTACAAAGGACTAACCTTGGCGTTAGCCAGCCTTTGCTAAGCCTTACCTATAACTTACCTAGGTCGTAACCTGGCTTTGCTAGGCCGTTGCCATGCTTTAGCTAGGCTTTGCTAGGCTTTATATTATCCTTAGCCATGCTTTATTCAAGCCATAGTCAGGCTTTGATAGACTTTACCTAGGCCTTAGCCATGCTTTGCAAGACATTACCTAGGCCTTAGCCAGACTTTGGCAAGACTTAACTATGCCTTACGCAGGCATTGGGCAGACTTTCTTAGACCCTACCTAGGCATAAGCCAGGCTTTGATAGACTTTATCTAGGCCTTAAGTAAGCTTTGCTAAGCCTAAGCTACGCCTTAGCTAGGCTTCACTAGGCATTAGTCAGGCCATACCTAGGCCTTAGCCAGGCTTTGCCATGCCTTACCTAGGCATTAGCCAGGTCTTATCCAGCCTTCGTTAGGCCTTACCTAGGTCTTAGCCTGGCTTTGACAATCCTTATCTAGGCCTTAGTCACGCTTTACTAGGCCTTACCTAGGCTTTAGCCAATCTTTACAAGACATTACCTAGGCCGTAGCCAGGCTTTGCTAAGTCTTACAAAGGCTTTACCTAGGCAATAGCCAGACTTTGCTAACCCTTACTTAGAACTTACCTAGGTCGTAACATGGCTTTGCTAGGCCGTTGACATGCCTTAGCTAGGCTTTGCTAGGCCTTACCTAGCCCTTAGCAAGCCCGTACTCAGTCAGGCTTTGATAGACTTTACCTAGGCCTTAGCCATGGTTTGCTAGACATTGCCTAGGCCGTACCCAGGCTTTGTTAGGCCGTACCTTGGCCTTAACTAAGCTTTGTTAGGCCTTACATGTGCTTTATCCAAGTTTTGCAAGCCATTACCTAGGCCGCAGCTAGGCTTTTCTACGCTTTACAAAGGTCTTGCCTAGGTCTTATCTAGCCTTTACTAACCCTTACCTAGAACTTACCTAGGTCGTAACATGATTTTGCTAGGCCTTATTCAGGCTTTGATAGATTTTACCTAGGCCATAGTCATGGTTTACTAAGACTTACCTAGTCCCTAGCTAAGCTTTGGTAGGCCTTACCTGTGCCTTAGCCAAGCTTTGCAAGACAATAAATCGGCTTTAGTCAGAATTTGGTAGTCCTTAACTATGCCTTAAGCAGGCATTGGCCAGACATTCTCAGACCGTACCTAGGCATAAGCCAGGATTTGATGGATTTTACCTATGCTTTAGCTAGGCTTTGCTAGACTTAAGCCACGTCCTAGTTAGGCTTTGCTAGGCCTTAGTCAGGCCGTACCTAGGCCTTAGAAGGCTTTGTTAGGCCTCGCCTGGGCGTTAGCCAAGCTTTGCAAGACATTACCTAGGCCGTAGCCAGGCTTTGCTAATCCTTACCTAGAGCTTACTGAGACCGTAACATGGATTTGCTAGGCCGTTGCCATGCCTTAGCTAGGCTTTACTAGGCCATACAAAGGTCTTAGCCGGGCTTTGCCAATCTTTATCTAGGCCTTAGCCATGCTTTGCCAGGCCTTACCTGGGCATTAACCAAACTTTGCAAAACATTGCCTAGGCCTTAGCCAGGCCTTATCTATGCCTCAGCCAGGCTGTGTTAGACCTTGACCAGGATGTACTAAGCCGTACATAGGCCTTAGCCACGCTTTGCTAGGCATTACCTAGGTCTTAGGCAGACTTTCTTAGGCCGTAGCCAGACCTTAGACATGGTTGTTATTCCGTGTTATCCCATATAAAATGGCTTTTATTACATGTTATTCCATTTACTATGGCCGTTATTCCGTATTATTCCATATAAAATGATTGTTATTCTATGTTATTCGATTTACTATGGCCGTTATTCGGAGTCATTCCATATAAAATGGCTGGTATTCATTGTTATACCATATAATATGGCTGTTATTCCGTGTTATTCCACATAAAATGGCTGTCATAATATGATATTCCATATAATATGGCTGTTATTCGGAGTTATTCCATAGAAAAAGGCTGTTATTCCATGTTATTCCATTTAATATGGCCGTTATTCCGTGTTATTCCATATGTATTGGCAGTTATTCCGTGTTATTCCTTATAAGATGGTTGTTATTCCATGTTATTCCATTTACTATGGTTGTTATTCCGTGTTATTCCATATAAAATGGCTGTCATAATATGTTATTCCATATAATATGTCTGTTATTCCGAGTTATTCCATGTAAAATGGCTGTTATTCTGTGCTATTCGTTATTCATTATTCTTTATTCGTTATTCGTTATTCGTTATTCCATTTAATATTGCCGTTATTCCATGTTATTCCGTTTAAAATGGCTGTTATTCCACGTTATTCCTTATAAAATGGCTGTCATTCCATGTTATTCCTTATAAAATGGCTGTTATTCCCTTTACTATGGCCGTTATTCCGAGTTATTCCATAAACAATGCCTGTTATTCCATGTTATTCGATTAATATGGCCGTTATTCCATGTTATTCCATTTAATTTGGCCGTTATTCCATGTTATTCCATATAAAATGGCTGTTATTCCGTGTTATTCCTTATAAAATGGTTGTTATTCCATGTTATTCTTTATAAAATGGCTGTTATTCCATGTTATTCCTTATAAAATGGCTGTTATTCCATGTTATTCCTTATAAAATGGCAGTTATTCCCTTTACTATGACCGTTATTCAGAGTTATTCCATATACAATGCCTGTTATTCCGTGTTATTCCATATAAAATGGCTGCTATTCCATGTTATTCCATTTAATATGGCCGTTATTCCGTGTTATTCCATATGTATTGACAGTTATTCCGTTTTATTCCTTATAAAATGGTTGTTATTCCATGTTATTCCATTTACTATGGTTGTTATTCCGTGTTATTCCATATAAAATGGCTGTCATAATATGTTATTCCATATAATAGGTCTGTTTTTCCGAGTTATTCCATGTAAAATGGCTGTTATTCTGTGCTATTCGTTATTCATTATTCTTTATTCGTTATTCGTTATTCTTTATTCGCTATTCGTTATTCCATTTAATTTGGCCGTTATTCCATGTTATTCCATTTAAAATGGCTGTTATTCCATGTTATTCCTTATAAAATGGCTGTCATTCCATGTTATTCCTTATAAAATGGCTGTTATTCCCTTTACTATGGCCGTTATTCCGAGTTATTCCATAAACAATGCCTGTTATTCCATGTTATTCGATTAATATGGCCGTTATTCCATGTTATTCCATTTAATATAGCCGTTATTCCGTGTTATTCCATATAAAATGGCTGTTATTCCGTGTTATTCCTTTTAAAATGGTTGTTATTCCATGTTATTCCTTATAAAATGGCTGTTATTCCATGTTATTCCTTATAAAATGGCTGTTATTCCATGTTATTCCTTATAAAATGGCAGTTATTCCCTTTACTATGGCCGTTATTCTGAGTTATTCCATATACAATGCCTGTTATTCCGTGTTATTCCATATAAAATGGCTGTTATTCCATGTTATTCCATTTAATATGGCCGTTATTCCATGTTATTCCATATAAAATGGCTGTTATTCCGTGCTTTCCTTATAAAATGGCTGTTATTCCATGTTATTCCATTTACTATGCCCGTTATTCAGTGTTATTCCATATAAAATGGTTGTTATTCCATGTTATTCCATTTAATATGGCCGTTATTCCATGTTATTCCATATGTATTGGCTGTTATTCCGTGTTATTTCATATGTAGTGGCTGTTATTCCGTGTTATTCCTTATAAAATGGTTGTTATTCCATGTTATTCCATTTACTATGGTTGTTATTCGTGTTATTCCATATAAAATGGCTGTCATAATATGTTATTCCATATAATATGTCTGTTATTCCGAGTTATTCCATGTAAAATGGCTGTTATTCTGTGCTATTCGTTATTCATTATTCTTTATTCGTTACTCGTTATTCTTTATTCGCTATTCGTTATTCCATTTAATTTGACCGTTATTCCATGTTATTCCATTTAAAATGGCTGTTATTCCATGTTATTCCTTATAAAATGGCTGTCATTCCATGTTATTCCTTAGAAAATGGCTGTTATTCCCTTTACTATGGCCGTTATTCCGAGTTATTCCATAAACAATGCCTGTTATTCCATGTTATTCGATTAATATGGCCGTTATTCCATGTTATTCCATTTAATATTGCCGTTATTCCGTGTTATTCCATATAAAATGGCTGTTATTCCGTGTTATTCCTTTTAAAATGGTTGTTATTCTATGTTATTCATTATAAAATGGCTGTTATTCCATGTTATTCCTTATAAAATGGCTGTTATTCCATGTTATTCCTTATAAAATGGCAGTTATTCCCTTTACTATGGCCGTTATTCTGAGTTATTCCATATACAATGCCTGTTATTCCGTGTTATTCCATATAAAATGGCTGCTATTCCATGTTATTCCATTTAATATGGCCGTTATTCCGTGCTATTCCATATAAAATGGCTGTTATTCCGTGCTTTCCTTATAACATGGCTGTTATTCCATTTACTATGCCCGTTATTCAGTGTTATTCCATATAAAATGGTTGTTATTCCATGTTATTCCATTTAATATAGCCGTTATTCCATGTTATTCCATATGTATTGGGTGTTATTCCGTGTTATTTCATATGTAGTGGCTGTTATTCCGTGTTATTCCTTATAAAATGGCTGTCATAATATGTTATTCCATATAATATGTCTGTTATTCTGAGTTATTCCATGTAAAATGGCTGTTATTCTGTGTTATTCGTTATTCGTTATTCGTTATTCGTTTTTTGTTATTCTTTATTCGTTATTCGGTATTCGTTATTCGTTATTCTTTATTAGTTATTGTTTATTCGTTATTCGTTATTCGTTATTCCATTCAATATGGCCGTTATTCCATGTTATTCCATTTAAAATGGCTGTTATTTCATGTTATTCCTTATAAAATGGCTGTTATTCCATGTTATTCCTTATAAAATGGCTGTTTTCCCTTTACTATGGCCGTTATTCCGAGTTATTCCATATACAATGCCTGTTATTCCATGTTATTCCATTTAAAATGGCTGTTATTCCGTGTTATTCCATATAAAATCGCTGTTATTCCATGTTATTCCATATAATATGGCCGTTATTCCATGTTATTCCATTTAATATGGCCGTTATTCCGTGTTATTCCATATGTATTGGCCGTTATTCCGTGTTATTCCATGTGTATTGGCTGTTATTCCGTGTTATTCCTTATAAAATGGCTGTTATTCCAAGTTACTCCATTTACTATGGTTGTTATTCCGTGTTATTACATATAAAATGGCTGTCATAATATGTTATTCCATATAATATGTCTGTTTTTCCGAGTAATTCCATGTAAAATGGCTGTTATTCGTTATTCGTTGTTCGTTATTCTTTATTCGTTATTCATTATTCTTTATTCGTTATTCGTTATTCGTTATTCGTTATTCGTTATTCCATTTAATATGGCCGTTATTCCTTGTTATCCCGTTTAAAATGGCTGTTATTCCATGTTATTCCTTATCAAATGGCTGTTATTCCATGTTATTCCTTATAAAATGGCTGTTATTTCCTTCACTATGGCCGTTATTCCGAGTTATTCCATATACAATGTCTGTTAGTCCATGTTATTCCATTTACAATGGCTGTTATTCCGTGTTATTCCATATAAAATGGCTGTTATTCCATGTTATTCCATTTAATATGGCTGTTATTCCATGTTATTCCATTTAATATGGCCGTTATTCCGTGTTATTCCATATGTATTGGCTGTTATTCCATGTTATTCATTATAAAATGGCAGTTATTCCCTTTACTATGACCGTTATTCTGAGTTATTCCATATACAATGCATGTTATTCCGTGTTATTCCATATAAAATGGCTGCTATTCCATGTTATTCCATTTAATATGGCCGTTATTCCGCGTTATTCCATATGTATTGGCAGTTATTCCGTGTTATTCCTTATAAAATGGTTGTTATTCCATGTTATCCATTTACTATGGTTGTTATTCCGTGTTATTCCATATAAAATGGCTGTCATAATATGTTATTCCATATAATATGTCTGTTATTCCGAGTTATTCCATGTAAAATGGCTGTTATTCTGTGCTATTCGTTATTCATTATTCTTTATTCGTTATTCGTTATTCTTTATTCTTTATTCGTTCTTCCATTTAATTTGGCCGTTATTCCATGTTATTCCTTATAAAATGGCTGTCATTCCATGTTATTCATTATAAAATGGTTGTTATTCCATGTTATCCATTTACTATGGTTGTTATTCCGTGTTATTCCATATAAAATGGCTGTCATAATATGTTATTCCATATAATATGTCTGTTATTCCGAGTTATTCCATGTAAAATGGCTGTTATTCTGTGCTATTCGTTATTCATTATTCTTTATTCGTTATTCGTTATTCTTTATTCGTTATTCGTTATTCCATTTAATTTGGCCGTTATTCCGAGTTATTCCATAAACAATGCCTGTTATTCCATGTTATTCGATTAATATGGCCGTTATTCCATGCTATTCCATTTAATATTGCCGTTATTCCGTGTTATTCCATATAAAATGGCTGTTATTCCGTGTTATTCCTTTTAAAATGGTTGTTATTCCATGTTATTCCTTATAAAATGGCTGTTATTCCATGTTATTCCTTATAAAATTGCAGTTATTCCCTTTACTATGGCCGTTATTCTGAGTTATTCCATATACAATGCCTGTTATTCCGTGTTATTCCATATAAAATGGCTGCTATTACATGTTATTCCATTTAATATGGCCGTTATTCCGTGTTATTCCATATAAAATGGCTGTTATTCCGTGCTTTCCTTATAAAATGGCTGTTATTCCATGTTATTCCATTTACTCTGCCCGTTATTCAGTGTTATTCCATATAAAATGCTTGTTATTCCATGTTATTCCATTTAATATGGCCGTTATTCCATGTTATTCCATATGTATTGGCTGTTATTCCGTGTTATTTCATATGTAGTGGCTGTTATTCTGAGTTATTCCATGTAAAATGGCTGTCATAATATGTTATTCCATATAATATGTCTGTTATTCTGAGTTATTCCATGTAAAATGGCTGTTATTCTGTGTTATTCGTTATTCGTTATTCGATTTTTGTTATTCTTTATTCGTTATTCGTTATTCGTTATTCTTTATTAGTTATTGTTTATTCGTTATTCGTTATTCGTTATTCGTTATTCCATTCAATATGGCCGTTATTCCATGTTATTCCATTTAAAATGGCTGTTATTTCATGTTATTCCTTATAAAATGGCTGTTATTCCATGTTATTCCTTATAAAATGGCTGTTTTCCCTTTACTATGGCCGTTATTCCGAGTTATTCCATATACAATGCCTGTTATACCATGTTATTCCATTTAAAATGGCTGTTATTCCGTGTTATTCCATATAAAATCGCTGTTATTCCATGTTATTCCATTTAATATGGACGTTATTCCATGTTATTCCATTTAATATGGCCGTTATTCCGTGTTATTCCATATGTATTGGCCGTTATTCCGTGTTATTCCATGTGTATTGGCTGTTATTCCGTGTTATTCCTTATAAAATGGCTGTTATTCCATGTTACTCCATTTACTATGGTTGTTATTCCGTGTTATTACATATAAAATGGCTGTCATAATATGTTATTCCATATAATATGTCTGTTATTCCGAGTTATTCCATGTAAAATGGCTGTTATTCGTTATTCGTTGTTCGTTATTCTTTATTCGTTATTCATTATTCTTTATTCGTTATTCGTTATTCGTTATTCCATTTAATATGGCCGTTATTCCATGTTATCCAGTTTAAAATGGCTGTTATTCCATGTTATTCCATATCAAATGGCTGTTATTCCATGATATTCCTTATAAAATGGCTGTTATTTCCTTTACTCTGGCCGTTATTCCGAATTATTCCATATACAATGCATGTTAGTCCATGTTATTCCATTTAAAATGGCTGTAATTCCGTGATATTCCATATAAAATGGCTGTTATTCCATGTTATTCCATTTAATATGGCGAATTATTCCGTGTTATTCCATATAAAATGGCTGTTATTCCGTGTTTTTTCCTTATAAAATGGCTGTTATTCCATGTTATTCCATTTACTATGCCTGTTATTCAGTGTTATTCCATATAAAATGGCTGTTATTCCATGTTATTCCATTTAATATGGCCGTTATTCCATGTTATTCCATATGTATTGGCTGTTATTCCGTGTTATTCCTTATAAAATGGTTGTTATTCCATGTTATTCCATTTACTATGGTTGTTATTCCGTGTAATTCCATATAAAATGGCTGTCATAATTTGTTATTCCAAATAATATGTCTGTTATTCCGAGTTATTCCATGTAAAATGGATGTTATTCTGTGCTATTCGTTATTCGTTTTTCGTTATTCTGTATTCGTTATTCTTTATTCGTTATTCGTTACTCTTTATTCGTTATTCGTTATTCGTTATTCCATTCAATATGGCTGTTATTCCATGTTATTCCTTATAAAATGGCTGTTATTCCATGTTATTCCTTATAAAATGGCTGTTATTCCCTTTACTATGGCCGTTATTCCGAGTTATTCCATATACAATGCCTGTTATTCCATTTTATTCCATTTATTATGGCCGTTATTCCGTGTTATTCCATATAAAATGGCTGTTATTCCGTGTTATTCCTTATAAAATTGCTGTTATTCCATGTTATTCCCTATAAAATGGCTGTTATTCCCTTTACTATGGCCGTTATTCCGAGTTATTCCATATACAATGCCTGTTATTCCGTGTTATTCCATATAAAATGGCTGTTATTCCATGATTTTCCATTTAATATGTCCGTTATTCCGTGTTATTCCATATAAAATGGCTGTTATTCCGTGTTTTCCTTATAAAATGGCTGTTATTCCATTTTATTCCATTTACTATGTCTGTTATTCAGAGTCATTCCTTATAAAATGGCTGTCATAATATGTTCTTCCATATAATATGTCTGTTATTCTGAGTTATTCCATGTAAAATGGCTGTTATTCTGTGTTATTCGTTATTCGTTATTCATTATTCGTTTGTTTGTTATTCTTTATTCGTTATTCTTTATTCGTTATTGTTTATTCGTTATTCGTTAATCGTTATTCGTTATTCGTTATTCCATTTAATATGGCCGTTATTCCGTGTTATTCCATATGTATTGGCTGTTATTCCGTGTTATTCTTTATAAAATGTTTGTTATTCCATTTACTATGGTTGTTATTCCGTGTTTTTCCATATAAAATGGATGTCATAATATGTTATTCCATATAATATTTCTGTTATTCCGAGTTATTCCGTGTAAAATGGCTGTTATTCTGTGTTATTCGTTATTCGTTATTCGTTATTCGTTATTCTTTATTCGTTATTCGTTATTCTTTATTCGTTATTCTTTATTCGTTATTCGTTATTCGTTATTCCATTTAATATTGCCGTTATTCCATTTAAAATGGCTGTTATTCCATTTTATTCCTTATAAAATGGCCGTTATTCCATGTTATTCCTAATAACATGGCTGTTATTCCCTTCACTATGGCCGTTATTCCGAGTTATTCCATATACAATGCCTGTTATTCCATGTTATTCCATTTAATATGGCCGTTATTCCGTGTTATTCCATATAAAATGGCTGTTATTCCGGTTTTTTCCTTATAAAAATGGCTGGTATTCCATGTTATTCCATTTACTATGCCTGTTATTCAGTGTTATTCCATATAAAATGGCTGTTATTCCATGTTATTCCATTTAATACGGCAGTTTTTCCGTGTTATTCCATATGTATTGCCTGTTATTCCGTGTTATTCCTTATAAAATGGTTGTTATTCCGTTATTCCATTTACTATTGTTGTTATTCCGTGTTATTCCATATAAAATGGCTGTCATAATATGTTATTCCATATAATATGTCTGTTATTCCGAGTTATTCCATGTAAAAAGGATGTTATTCTGTGTTATTCGTTATTCGTTATTCGTTATTCGTTATTCTTTATTCGTTATTCGTTATTCTTTATTCGTTATTCTTTATTCATTATTCATCATTCGTTATTCCTTTTAGTGGACCCCAAAATGTTTGACAAACGAAATGTCGATACATTTGCATAAATTTAGTTTAGGAGTACTCAGCTGGAGAAGCTAGACACATTTATTTTTCTAGTCTAACAATGCTTTCAGACATTATCATTTCCCTCTCTCCTGTGGGCTATCCATACAATATTAACCTTCTGAAGGGTATTGAGAATGAATTAGACAGTATTCATTTCACTGTATATATATATATATATATATATATATATATATATATATATATATATATATATATATATATATATATATATATATATATATATATATATATATATATATATATATATATATATATATATATATATATATATATTCGTCTGACTGACAAATGTCACGTAAGACGCAATACTACTACTAGGACAGTAGTGAGAATGTAATCTTTGCCTAAAACTCAGACATTAAGTACCACACATTTATTATGTATGTGTCTATCACCACATCGATTGCTTGCCGAGGCAGTCTCTAAGGGTAAAGCGGGGTCAATTTTTAACACGGGGGATAGCAAATTCTGCAAACGTTATGCCATAAATGGCATTCCATCAAACCGAGCAAGGATTCCTATCTAGCCGACAAAGTAACGACTGCTTATAATCTGTGCGAGCAAAAACGAAATTGTGCATTGTTTCCGATTTTTAAATAAACGTTTCCATCATGCTAGATCTCGAAAGAACGCTGGGGAATCTTAATATTATCGTGAAGGGCAATGTTTCTCCTGTGATTTTGACAAAGTAATGGATTCACCCATATCTTGTTTGTAGAATTACTTAGCTGGCATAACACCGCGCTGGCTTGTATTGCGGTCAATAGTAACGCAGCATGCGAAGCCAATGAACCTTTCCAGTTTATACATCAATTATATGATGTCGCAATCGCAGAAAGTAGTTTTCACTCAGCGAATGAAAATATGCGTTACGGTTTTCTGTCCTTTTTGACAGTCATCTGTCACTAACGTAAACACCCATGCGTAAACCGTGGCTATCGTCGCTTCAAAAATTTTAAATGCTTTTTCTTCGTCTAATTAACGTTGATCACAATGTAGCAACATATATGTTGGAAGATCTTATGGCTCTTGTTCCACTACGCATTCGTTTGTGTACATCCCGATTGAAGAGTCGCTTAAGACTGCAAGACATAATTTTTCGTACTTCAGTTGATGCGGTAATTTGGAATAGTATTTCTCTGAACGCGTTCACCACTGAAACCCTAGTATGTTCATATGAACGCCCCAACAGTATTAAAGGTAACGTCTTTAGTATGTTGGTAACTAGTTTGGCTTAATTATAGGTAGCAAAACACATTCCAGTCAAATTAGTTTCAAATCACTCAACATAATATGCTTGAGCTCATGCATCATAAATGATCTGTTGTTGTATCTGGTATGTAGTGGTGAGATTGTTAAAATTATTTCTTTTTAGTAAGACCTAAACATTGGAGTGTGGATTGTGTAAGCTTAATATTATCGAAACACCCATATACTGAATGGAGATTACTACTTTAATCATTGAAACCTACAAAGTGACAACTATATATGTACGGCTAGTCTCGGACATGGTGGAATCTTTTGGACGTAGTCAGACTGGAAGCAGTTGTTGTCATAGATAGCACCCCGCCCTTCAAACTGTCTTAACCTTTTACCACTCACATGGGCAAAAGACGGTTTCTGCAGTACGTGGCCCTGGAAATGTCCATTTGCAGACCAAGAGAAGCCTATTTGTGAAAATTTACCACTGGAGTCATGTCAGTTGTAAATTTTCAACAACAGTCTACTCTTGCTCTGCAAATAGACATTGTCTTTGAGAAAATTTAAGTTTTCTTGAACAAATTGAATAGTTAAGGGGTTAAAAATATTCAACAAAATGTTGCCTACACCAGAGGGGAATGAGTTGATCCTTTAACCCTTGAAACCGCGAAGCATATCCTGAGCTTTATCTAATAACTGCGATCTGCAGAAATTCAGCAGTAAGATAGCACATACAGGGTTCGTGGTCAGGTTTGTAGACTGAGACTAAAATCTAACCCCAGAGACCCTGAAACCCAGAGTGCTAATTACATGTCTAGTTAAATACTAACCATACTAATTGTTATTATTGTATTGATCTATACTTACTGCACCTACATTATTATCATTTATGCATTCTTTCAAAGTAGCCAGTGCAGCTTTCTGGGCTAGTGTTGCTCCCTATAAATGCCAATAATTTATAGTGTTAGCTATAATAACAATTATATTTAGTGTCAACTATATGTTTAGGCTCTGTCATGTTTCAATGTTTTGGAGCTAGTTTGACTGGAAGCTGCAACAAAATGTTCCCTACACCCTGGGGGAATGAGATTGATCCTTTAACCCGTGAAACCTAAAAGTGTCAACAATATTAAGCTAGCTTCAAGATAGCCAGTGTGGGCTTCCAGGCTAGAGCAACTCTATATAAATGTTGTGTTCTCCAACACCCACATAACTAAGTATGTAGTGGACTAACATTAATCCTTTAACCCTTGAAATAATAAAGTGTCAACTTTATGTCAAGCTTCTGACATGGTGAGTGTTTTAGGCTAGTTTAACTGGAACCAGTTGTTGTTCTTGACCTATAAATAGACATCCACTAAAGACAAAATAAAATTTTCTTGACAAATCCTGACCATTAAAGCTTAAAAGGGTTAAAGGTTGTGTATGTTGTCTGTTGAGTCTGATCTGCGTGGTAGTTGATCTGAATCGTGAATAAAGATGGCTTTTTATGTGATATATATAATATAATATATAAATAAAGTTGGGTTTCTGTGTATTAACTGTGTATTACCCGTTTAATGCCGAAGCCGGCAAAACCAGCTTCTACAGGTGTGTCAATGACAATTTGCCGGCTAAAATAAGATTATTTTTTGGAAATTAACCCCCGGAATTACTGAGTCGATAACAGAAATCAGTGATTACAGTGGTAAATTCCCAAAAGTAGCCTCAGAATCGTGCCTTGCAAATGGACTTCAATAAGCAGATTTGAATTGTTTTGAAAAATCCTGACCCCTTAAGGGTTAAGAATGTAATAGGTTGTTTATACCTCAGCCAATAATCCAGCTATATGAAAAATACATCATACCCCATCGACATCATACATGTATATTTATCACTCATCATGTCATTTGCTTGACTGTTTTTCCCACAACACAATCATGTTGACAATACCAGTGTGCATGTCATCCTGGATTTTCAGTACTGTGTGCATTCTGGATGCTAGCCGGTTGAATTTGTTTGATTAACCCTTTAATGGTAAAGATTGCTTAAGGAAATTGTCATTTTTACTTAGTGAATGTCCATTTGCAGGCCAAGAATTGAAAATTCTTTCTCTGGAGTACCTGGCTCGGTTATCGAGCCACGCATTCCAGTGATAAATTCTTGAAAATATTCTCAGCACCACTGCAGAGTTGTGGTTTTTGCCGGCTTGGCCATTAAAGGGCTCTGTTAGTTGATGAATTTTCATAGTAAGCATGTTGATAATATAGGGTTTGGACCTGTTCAATAGGAATTTGACATTATTGGTCAGTGCTTATCATTTCAAAACCAAGTTTTTCCATTTTTGGCATAAATTCTTTCATTCTTTACCTAAAATGTTCATGTTTTCTGCTACAACGTTCATATTTGGAATGTAGATATCAATTCTTCACATAGAAATGTTTGTATTTCCAGCCTCCTTCTTCTCTTCTTCTTGCGTTCATCTTTCTCATGACAGTAATCTTAGACTGTTTTCCTTATTTGGTGCATGAAATCTGAAGCGGTCATCAAACTGTCTCTGTCTCCTCTGATCTTCTCTTCAAAATATACTTCAATATGCTAGAAGCGTCTCCTAGCCTGTTCATATCGCTGGCAGTTCTACAAGAGATGTTCTGCAGTTTCTTCTGCCTGCTGACACTCACAAAGTGCAGAATCTGTAATCTTAAGACGGTGTGCATTGAGACGATTGTGACCAGTCCTCAATCTGAAGATACATGCCTGATCCTCCCTACTGAGGCTGTGTATTGCATCATTATCCCGCCTGCTTGTGGTTCTTGTGGCTTTAATGATATGCTTCAGTTCTTCAAAGTCAACCTCGCGGTTGAATTGTTCTTTATTTGACCCTTCCTTAGCCAGTTGATCAGCTGTGTCATTTCCTAATATGCCACAATTCGAGGGGATCCACTGTAAGTTGACATTGTTCTCCTTAGCCAGTTGCGTCAGATTTTCATGAATTAAATCTGTACTTTGCTTATATTTTCATTTCCCGTTTTTCGTTGCATCAGCATTTGGCTAGCTAAGATCAGTGCCGGGATTTCTGCAGTGTAATTGCTACTGTGCTTCCCTGTTGGCAAGCATGAGTCTGTTATATCTCCACGTGGAATCCTAATGTGAGCACCTGCCCCATCCATCCTTGACAGCCTGGATAGCTGATCCATCTGTATAAACATGTGTCCACTCTTCCTCAGGGTAGTTTTCTGCAATATGACTCAATGCAAGAACTTTGTTTGTCACCTCTGCTTGATCTCCATTGCTTTCAATCCCTGGAATCGAGGACCAGATTGAAAATGTGTTCTATTTCAGAAGCTTTCCACAGTTCCCTCTCAGAGATAGCAGTTATGTTTCTACGTCTGGGAAGATGTCCGACTCTCTTTTTCTTTCAACTTTCTTTGAAGTTAATAAGAAATTATTCCTTTTGAGCCTCCCTCTAGACATTTGGTGAGGCAGCATATGCATGTGATGGTGAGGCATCAATTTGAATTTCTCGTATTAAATCTCGGCCTTGAGTTCTCGTCTCTCCTGGAGTGGCTGGATATTGGTAAGTTCTTCCATCGCTGCTATTGGAGTGGTCTTTATAGACCCTGTTATGATACGAACAGCCTGACTTTGTACCTTATCCAATGTCTGAAGGGTGCATGTAGCAGCTGTCATCCATGATGATGAGTCGTATTCGATGATTGGCCTAATTGATCCAGAGTAAACCTGTTCCAGAATGTTCATGTTAACTCCCCATTTTGTTCCAAAGAACTTCTGCATAACTGCCAGTCTTCGCTTGGCTATGCCTTCAGCTTTTCTGATTTGCGCCTTCCAGGTTAGTCTTTTGTCAAATATCAGACCAAGATAAGTTAATTCATCCTCAAAGTGCAGAACTGAGCCACCAAATTTCAGACTTGTCTTATGTTCCTTTCAGTGGATAGTGTGAATAGAGTATTTCCAGCCTAAATTCGTATACTTTTTGTATTTTGCATCCATATTTTTTGTTACTGAACAAAGCAGTTACTTTTTAGTCCAGATTTTCTTGTTCCCTTTCAAAGGTTTTGTATGTTTCTGACCTAAATCGTAACATTTGCAGCTAAAATGTTCACATGACTATTCATTTGAAATTCTTTTTACCATTTTGAACCCAGATATATGCATATTAACTATAAAAGGTTATATATTTCTTGGTAAACGCTTGCTTATAATCCCAAATTCACAGATTTCAGTAACACATTTTTGCATTTTCACACCCATATGTATTCTTGCATTATAGGGCCAAATTTAAGTTAGGATGGTTTGTAAAACAAAAAAATAAATTGGTGTTTTTTGCATTGAAATGGAAAATGTCAAATACATGGATTCCTGAATCGTACACTAAAAGTGTGGCAAATCCTGATGCTATCCACATTCAGTTCAGTGTATGCCACATTTGAGAATGGGTGTAGTAGCCTACATACATATTGTTAGAATATTCATCAACATTGGATGGCCTCCTGATATATATTATTAACATATTTTTAATCAAAATATTTATTTATTCTTATAATTAATTAATTATAACATTTAAAATTAACACAACCCGGCAGGCTTATACACAGTGGCCATTATTTTTTCCTCAAACTTTCAATATACTTCACCAACCCCACTCAGCCACTGTAACATCCAGGATATGGTTGTGAAAATAGCAGAAGGGTCAAATCGTGATACATTGTTCTAGACATTTGACATTTTATTGGTTGTGCTTATATTTATAAATATGACATCAACCCACACCATTTCCAACAATTCGACAGATACTTTATAGATTGCAAAGGCTGTCCTGGGGATGATGACCTCACACAAGAAAGTCAAATTGGAGAGCCCCCCCCCCCCCCCACTGCTCCATACAAAAAATAAAGGAGAGTGAGGGCATTAACACGTATTCAATAAAATGTGGTTATATTTTTCGAAAGCTATAGAAATAATCAAGATTTTGGAATTATATGCAATTATAGGCGTTTTATTATAATATTATTATTATTAGCCATACTAAATTTAATGTACTGTGAGAAGCAGCTTTTCACAATCTGTCTGTTTAATTTTCTGACAGCCCCCCCCCTCCCCGCTTCCCTCCCACACCCACCCAACCCGCACTCAATTCAAGAATCTCGCCTAGGAGTTGGAGTGACTGGCCCTGAAGGTGAAACACACACCCAGCTTAGTTCAATTCTGTTTATTTATCAGTTGAGCAGGTTATTTTTATTGTCACTGATGACAATCAGGATAACCTCACCTTCACAACTCTCATGTATAAATGTAATAACATGGATGTTTCACAAATTTGAGATGATTCTAGCTTGCTTAATGATCAGGTTAATCTTGATACAACAGGCATAAATCATAGTCATGAGAGTTATACTAGTCAGGTTACCAATGTTCTAAGTGGTCAGGCATATTGTCATTGAAAGAAGCGCTAACTATAAAATCACCAATGTTAATCAAAAAGGTATATGTTTTCCCAGGGGCTGCATTTATGAAGACCATATATCATAGGCCTACTGTAACTCCTGCCTAACCGCCTGCACATATTTAGAAGACCCAGCTACGCCGTATTCACGAATAGGTGGATAAATAGCCATCTAAATTAGGAGAATCCAGGCCAATTTTTATGGACTTACAGCCAAATTACGCCTCACTTAGGGCTAAAGTCCTCTTCCTGAACACCGGCCCAGGTGTTTACAGTGATGCTTCTAACATTTCTCCGTGTAATCAACCCACAACACCACACCGCAACACCAACATAATGTGGGCAATTGTAGTCATAGTGGGACTAATGCATCAGGTGATAACTCAAGTCATATTATCCCAACCACGCCCAGTTTCCTACCCCAAAAGCCTAGTACAGGAAACATTAAGCCTTCACATACTACAAACTTGAGTTCAGCATTACCAGAATCGATCTGAGCCTTCCAAAGTATGCCTGCTCGTCATACAATGTAGTGAAAAAATCTTAAAATCTTTGAAATGTTGCAATATTTCCATGTCTCCCCTAAGCTAGCTCTTTGTCTTTTACCTGTAGGAAACGTATTTACTCTAGCTACCAAGATCAATCAGTTATTCAAACCTGGAGCTGAGACAATATCAACGCTAATAAAATTAATACATTTCAAATACAGGAATGGAATTTTTGTCGTGCTCCGAGCTCTATCTAATCTGCCGTGGTTTTTATTGTTTTCATTTTACGGAAGTTCACCATTGCTACATAATATCACGCATACTAAATGTATATTTGTAAATGGTATGTACTTTTTGCTGTAGTGTGTCATTAATATCACGATCTCCTCTATAGCTGAATACTTTGCACCGGAACATGATTCTCAGTCAGGCTTTATAAATCATAGAGACATGATCAATTCTCTCCAGAAATAGCTTCCATTAACTGAATGACCGCTGAAAGCCACCAGACAATAATTTCGATGGGCAATAACTCCGAACCTGCTGAATATTTTGAAAGCATTTGCCTGAAAGTTGTTGGTGGCTTTGCATTGGTTTCAGAATATTCAGCATCTCCAGAGATAAATCACATGGAAATGTATTCGGCAGGAAACTGAAGCCACGGGTACTTTTCACCATATCAGCGATAACCCGGTATTAATAGAAGTGACAAGTCACGTATCTCTGTCTTGCCTCTACTTCTTTACAGATAATAGATGAAAGCATCTCTAGCTGTATATACCACGCCCAGTTCCACCCACTTTATTATGTGTGATGGAATCAATTTATATACTTTGAAGCTTGAATTCCCAATTTAAAGGTATATATATATATATATATATATATATATATATATATATATATATATATATATATATATATATATATATATATATATATATATATATATATATATATATATATATTTACAGGTAAGCTGTTGAATATTTTAATTTGGTAGCTACTTCCCCCATTCAAACTAGTTTCAAATTATTCAACAGAATGTGTATCATATGGTAAATTCATCAACAGATTTCGTACTTGCATGACTGATTTTCCATTTTCACGACTGGCCTATACTATATTATGATTGCGATGTCAGCTAACATGTGACGTAGATGTTTATGACGTCATATATACGTGAGCGGCTTATTTGATCCCGCCATTATATTACATGACGTCACTGACCCAGACTGGATAATGTGAAACACATCCGAATAAATAATGCTGTTGCCCTAGGTACGAAAAGCATTAAGTAAGTAAGTATGCTTATTCCACCCCCAACACCCCAAACCACACACACACCCTCCACCAACCCAACCCAACTGCCCGACGTAGTCAACAGCCAGCCAGGGACCTAGGAGAGAAGCATACACGCATACACACACGTGCGCATGCGTATATACACGCACATACCCATATATGCACCCACGCACGCACGCTCTAATAAGGACCATCTCCGAATGTGTGCCAATTTAGATATAAGCGGTTCGAGATGTTACACTTTGTATACTACAACATGCATTTCAAGGTGACTATACAGCTAACTTGTTCAATATTTTGAAACTAGTTTTAGAGGAACCTGTTGCTTGCCATAGGCAGCAACAGCTGCCAGTCGAATTAGTTTCAGAATATTTATTATGTGGCGCAAAATGACTTCCAAGAAATAAAATCAAAAAGAGAAATTTCGTGATCAATAAGCTATCGATAAGATATATCAGGCACATTTAATGTTATAAGGAACATTTTGATGAATTTTTTAAATTAATTTGAATCAGAGCTGTTGCTGTCTACAGCCTATTAGTTTCAGAATATTCAAGAGCTTTTCTGTATAGTTTATCTGAAATGAAATAGAGGCGTTGGTATTACAATGTTAAAGTTTCTATCAGTCATCCCAGAATTTCCCTTTCCATGGTAATGGTAATGGTTATCAGACAAAGAGCATTGTTTGTCATACTTAGTCGGTGAATAATTAATAAAAAGCTAATAGACGAAAGCCGTAGTGAGAAAGTTAATCGGGAATAATGTCATACTTCAGTATGGCGTTAGTCATGATTAAATGGCTGGCGTTAGCACGGCCTAAGAAACATTGCTCCATACAGATGAAAATCGAACAAGCAGGTAGATTATTTTCTTAATAATAAATAATATTATAACCAACAAGATCCCGGAATATGTCATGTTAGAATCACGCTAATAATGCATCGTTTTACATGGAAAATTAGAAACTTTGGATGCCATCCTGCTCTGATAATTGAGTGAGGCATGAACTGGAAGCTTTATTGCATGACGGATAAACGTAATGTATTTTTCGGCCATTACATAATACAGAGTCTTTTTGAACTCCGGTCTGACAGTGGTGATTGCCATAAGGTTCTGGCGAATACCCATCTGTCTCAAATGCCATGAGTCTATGGGGAGTGTGATCGTGTACGTCAAGTGAACTGATCAAGGTCGGTCAATATTTTCTCTTACATGTATTTATTGATGGTGAAGCACACTAACAATATCAGCAGCGTTATAATAGTAACCGTGGCCTGGCGAATCCAGGAGATTGACCACGGGGCCGTCTATGACCACAGTAGAAGTGCGTATGTTGAGAGCAGCCAGATTCAGCCAGGATAACTGATATGACATCAGCATTTGATTGGCTTTGCATGACGTCTGGGGATTTCATTAAATAATATCGAATCATCAGAGGAGTTGACCTGTCTGTTGCCATGTATTGCAGATAGGCATTTCCAGGCGGATATGGCAAGCAATTTGTTCAGAAACATATCTCACCTACTGAGACTAAAACCAAATTAGGATATTGAAAGCCATCATAGATGGTAGACTTTCACCCTGCTGTTGTTGTGCCATACTGAACTCCCATAATTTCAATTTCCAGATAACTATACAGGTAAGCTGTTGAATATATAGAAACTAAAAAGCTAAATAGACTGGGAGATCAAATTACTTTCAAGGTTTACACCAGAAAGATTATTCAATCGGGAATTGATAAGGATATATAAATCAGAGAGTTTACTGAAGAATCACTTCTGTGATGGAGCAACGTCATACTGAGTGTAACAGAGAGAGAGAGAGAGAGAGAGAGAGAGAGAGAGAGAGAGAGAGAGAGAGAGAGAGGGAGGGAGGGAGGGAGTGAGGGAGGGAGAGAGAGCGAGCAATAGAGAGAGAGCGAGAGAGAGAGAGCGAGAGAGAGAGAGAGAGAGAGAGCGAGAGAGAGAGCGAGAGGGAGGGATGGAGGGAGGGAGGGAGGGATGGAGGGAGTTTAGAGAGAGAGAGAGAGTGCGAGAGAGAGAGAGAGAGCAGAGAGAAGGAGAGAGAGAGAGAGAGGGAGGGAGGGAGAGAGAGAGAGGGGGGAGAGGGAGAGAGAGAGATAGAGTCAGAGAATATGAAATGAGGGATATATAAAGAATGGTAGACAAGATTTTCTCCATCGAGTCTCTCTTATATAGCGAAGCACCTGAGTCGTTTTCTAAGAAGCAATGATGGCTCACTGGAATAAAATACCAATTCTGTTAGCAAGGCATACGCGGTAGGACTATTGATTAAGTCTAATGCCGCTTGATTAATTCCACCGAGAAGCATCTGAAGTGATATGAAAAAACCCCAGAACCGTATTAAATCCAAATAAACCTGAAATTCAATGTTCGACTATTCCAGTCACAATTGGTCTGTGTGCCAAATAAAATTTGCGTATGTTGGGGTGGGGGGCGGTGGGGCTGGCTGGGGGGGGGGGGGTGGTGATTTAAAAAAATTGTTCTTACGTTTTATAATTAGTGTACCACAACCTATCTCAGTAAAACTCAACACCACACTTTTGGCTTTAGTCACCCATAGATATATACGGTACGTATGGCAAATGCTTGACTTCCTACACTGATAGTAGGGCTATGATAAGATAAATGGGATAAATTCATAGAAATTCATGCTGTTGTCATCATACCAGTTTGGTGTGATGCCATAATCATTTCGAAATCCAAGATGGTATCCATTTTGGCAGGAAACTGTATATTTCTTCTCATCGATGATTCTACCTGTTTCATTACCAATTATTCTTCAAGATTGATTTCAACACTGATCTACATGGAACTCCGTGACATCGTCCACATTCTTTATACATACTTGATTCCATGCTTGACACAGCTACACAGGTTCGTACCCCATTGGGAAAGATTTTAGCTTTTACACATACACCTAATTTCAACAGTCTCTGGTGCTACATTTATGCTCGTTGGTACTAGCTCAAGGTCAAAACAACCACGTTTCCAACCCATGAACATGGATCATGCACTTCCGTGATCAACTTCAACAATCGAGTATTTTGTAGAAATATGCAGAGATTCTGGAAGTATGTGATGCATACCATTGGAGGCATTCGCTATGGTTCGAAGAAGTTTGGCTGTACACTCATTATCTTCTAGTTATGAAAGTCAATGGTGGTCGGATTCATGCCATAGCACTTTTCACTTCCTAACTTCAAAGCAACTAAATATATGCCAAGTGTCCTGAAAGTATCTTGAGTGTTGGCTAAATATAATTTGCCAGCTATTGCTTGAATTGTGTGGTCTTTTGCGAGAGCTTTAACCAGCGTCGCCATGTTTTGCTCAAATGTTGAAGATGACACAGCACGTTCACTCCATGTATGTATGAAGAGAATGTTTTTCTAATGATTGGGTCAAGATTTGATGGAACATCTTTTATGGAATGAATCATAGAATGGGCTTATGAATGTATATATTTGCCACATCATCTGCCAAAGTGATGCAGAAGCAACACCAAGATGTCGATTTCATTGGTGATTACTGCTGGCTCTTGACATAATCTAGTGTTGTAGAGGCAATCAATGTATTAGCAACTGGCTGTGCTTGTTTTGCGATATGTCTCTTTGCTTTGAATTGACCAGTGAGCATAGAAATGAAGCCAAATTTATTTTTCAAATAATGTTTCATGATCCTTGTACCAACGACAGGATGGTTTAACTTCTATGGTGGCAGTCAATCTAATTTGTGTAGTTGGTTTTCATAAAGCCTAGTTGAAAACTCAGGATATCCATCGAAGACAACAATACACTGACCAGAAAGATGTTTGAGATATTACAACCACTGCTCCAAGCGATCCAAGTAAGTTTTACATTTCTAAATCATGTAGTGAAGAAGCCCCGCCATCAACAATCCACATTCGGCCACCAGACAGACACGTATTGCTACATCCCTTACAGTGTGGTAGCCAATTTAGACTTCTCTAGGTTTCTCATGAACAAAGATGGAGAAGGCAAAAACATTTCCAATTGGAAATGTTTCCAAGCTCTCATCAACGTAACTTGTTTTGTTCCATCCTACACTCGTTCAAGGATGAAGATCATGATGCTGTCTTAACTTTCTCAGAGTACTTAATTTTTAAACCATTATATGTATGATACAGTCTCAATCTTTGACTGCTGTTTAGAGCCACCTTTGTCAGTGCTATTATAGGTGGTAGCATTCTCCTTTAAAATTGAAGTCATGAAAGTTTTAGGCGAATGAGCTATGATCATTAAGGCGGTATACCAAGATCAGCATGATCTGGGTCTTCTCAAACAGTGCTGATATCTATGTGTTGTGCATAAGACCGTATCGTCTTTTGTGAGCGAGTCGTCGTTGCCTCAAGATTGCCAACCAGATTTTTAAGGCGACCATCCATTTGTGATGCAAAGATTCAGTAAAATCTCGCCAATCTCTCAAACAACCGCAACATTTTAGTGAACATGTGAGCGTTAATTCAATGACAAGACGTACATCTATGCCATTACCGAGCAGCAGTGCTGAAATTACAGAGTTTGAACGCACTGCTTGTGTGAACCCTTTCCAGATTCCATCACATTTTATCTAATTTTTTATAAATATACCAAGGAAGACCTGCGACCTTGAAGTACAAAATTGAAGACATTCATCTGACAATTGCATCTTGTTTATTCCTGGATACACATCTTTATTGTATTTTTTTCTTGAGATTTCTTCCCGAACAAGTTTTGCAGCAGTAATCAGCACCCTTTCCGACTGCTTGCTGTCTTCTGCCTTCCCAATTTACCACTCATCAGGG
Source organism: Chaetoderma sp. LZ-2023a (assembly GCA_034401795.1). Taxonomy (NCBI): domain Eukaryota; kingdom Metazoa; phylum Mollusca; class Caudofoveata; order Chaetodermatida; family Chaetodermatidae; genus Chaetoderma; species Chaetoderma sp. LZ-2023a. Next base: position 101,546,817 of record CM067359.1, on the reverse strand, counting down.
ACAATATTACAACGCCCTATTTAAAGCAATCCCCATCCTTTCAACCACTAAGACTACATGATCGCTACAATGGTTCTCTCGTTTGCAAGATGACATATCTGAGCATGTATAGATCGCATGGCATATACAACACATCATCATGATATTTTCCCAGGTAGTAACATAGAGCGTGATATCACTGACCGATATTATCGGCCATGGATTGGTGTGATTTATCTGACCCAAAAGTTGAGCTTGTGAAAGCTTTACATCAACAGTATTATTATGATATCGGGATTCTGGCACAAGCAAGTATCAGCAATCATTCAGTGGTACTCGGATGTCATCAGCAACTTCTCCTAATCAATGATAATGCTGTTGCATCACAGTGTAACGTGGTTCCACTGTTCTTACTTCATCAATAGGTCTCAATTGTTTTACCTAGTGTCATCAACATCGAATTTACTGTAAAGAAAACATTTTGTTTTGATGTCGAATTGTGACAGACTAGACCTCAACCGCTTAGTAGCAGGTTATGGTATTTGAGATTATTCTTTTTCAGAAACCGCACCTTTATTTGTACGGCAGTTTTTGGGGACGAAAACCTCTCTAACTAACCCACGTGTAAGATACCCACGTGTAAGATACTTATGAAGAGCCATGTCACAGCGAAGAGCAACAACTTCCATTACTTTTGGGAAGCTTTCTAGATTAGTTTCAGTGGATTTTCACTGAGTGTGATCAAGCAAATGGCAACTATTTTAGTGTACTCTACTTTCTATGGCATCATCGATGTGTGACAGATTTCTTCTATATTTTTAAATAACTAGGACTGCGTCAGTGGTACGTCAGAGTAATAAGTCTCCAATTAAATCACAATAAGGAAACTGTGATCTTGGGTAAAGTTTCATATTTGTTACAATCGGTAAATCATACTTTTTTTAGTTTACTTCACAGATTTGGAGATGGATGCCAAATTGATGCCATCTCGGATTTCGTCATGATGACATCGCCACACAAATTGGTGTTATGGCGGTGAATTTCGATTTCCCTAAATTTCTAACTGATTTCCCTGACTCAGCGGCAACATATGTGGTAAAAAACGTAAATTTGTCAGGCCTACCCCATAATTTCAATGAGCGCATAAAGCCCTAAATTGTAAGTGTTCAGAAAAGAATTCCCCAAAGCCCGCCCACACATAGTGTTAACATGGAGTGTACTGATCTAGAAATTCTTATTATTTTTCCTTTAGTCTTTTCCCGAAAAAATCCGTTACAGTATTTATACAACCAGAATATGACTGCCTTCACTACTCTGGTCATAGACAGTCCTGTGGGCAACCTCTGAGAAAGCCAAACCAAGGTCAATCTCTTAACTATGATGTTATTGTTGGCTTGTTTCGCTTCCAATACATAACGTAAGAGACAATATCGATCGACCTTGACGTACACGACTCCTGTCATCTGCGTGAAACGGATTATCGCTGGAGCTTTATCGCAATCACCGCCGTCAGACTGGAGCAGTAATAGTATCTGTATTATATAATGGCCGAAAGAGACATTACTTTTATCCGTAGCACAATAAAACCTCCCGTTCATGCGTTATTTATTTCTCAGAGCCCGATGTTGCCTTCCATGGATTCTATTTAATCACGTAGAAGTCTGAGATGTGAATGCACTATTAGTGTGACGTCAATTTAGAGAATGTACAAATATGGATGGCTTAGATAATATAACTTTATTAAATACAACTATATAGTATATTATTAATAAAACTAATCTACCTACGTGTTCAATTAACAGTTGTTTAGAAAAATGCTTTAATTAATTAATTAGATTTTTCTTGATTACGTGATTGTTCCTATGACAGCATGAGTTTCTTATATATTCAACAAGGCTCTTTAAATAGTGACTTGGATATTGATATTTTGGTAAGCTAGTGTTCAATAGTCTAACACTTTATTCATGTTTACATAGATGTCATGACTTCCTGTACGTGCATTAACTATTTGCTTGCAAAATTTCTGCAGACTATATTTCTCATGGGGAATATTTTGAAAAAGAATTTGACTGGAAGTCAAAGGTGGCTAAGTCAAATTATTTTCAAAATATTCACTCGGTTCGAAGTTATTATCCATGGAAATGTATGTCTGATGTCTTGCAGCAGGCGTACAGTTAAGAGATGGGTGGGGGGGTGAAATAAGGATTCATGGATAGGAATACATTCGTATGGTCTGTGATTATAATCGCACTGCCGTTCTAAATAGAGAGAGAGAGATAAGCAGGATTCATTTCATGCTATTCCACGCTTGAAGGTCCGCCCACAGTGTACTCACATTTGCAGCCATTTTAACTCTTTGATTCCTGAATTCCGCAATCCCAAATTTCTAAGTAATTATACATATATGCTGTTGGATATTTGAAACAAAATTTGATGCCCATGGTTGCAAACGCTCACTGTCTGGTTAGTTTTAAAAAATCAACACAATGTTTATTAAATTGTAAATTCATCAGAGACATGCAATTCATACAATTTCGTGATGGAGCATTGCCATATTTACACCTGACCTACTTTTTTTCGATTGCAATGCCAGTTAACAGATGGAATAATTGATTATCATGCTGCATAGCGGATGAATTCAATATATCACTCAGGTATATAACGTTATAATGAAGTACGTCACATGTAGGAGGTTGTTACAACAAAAAAGTAATGAATGACGCAAGTGCAACAAGTATGTCATGAGCCTTTACAAGTCCATCATGTGTACGAAGTGTATAGCTTTACTACTGAATATCCATTCTGTTGAACATTCTTTTGTTTTATTTGAATTATTAACATCAATCATTTGAATCATTAAAAAAGCAACCATTTGTTCAACACATTCTACCGTGTTTCACTTCAACGACACCTGCATTAGAATGTAGAACAGCGACAGTAGACCTAGTCTTTTTTCAAATGTTCCACATACATTACAAACTCATAATTTGAAAGGTTTTCTTCTCAATGTATACACGCTGAATGAATCACTTAGCGTTGGTGAGTAAATGTCACTGCATTTGCATGTGTAAGTATAGCAAGATTGATAATTGGATTATCTGGTATTGAGATATTATCAAGAGTGTCTGAAATCCCTGTGCCTCTAGATACAGACCCAGCACAGCATCATGAAAGTCGTGTCTGTATTGCATGATGTCACAGGCAGATTGACGAAATCTTTAACCCCTCTTGACTCAACCGTATCTCAAAGTCCTCAAAATGCTTCACATGTCAATTAATCCTTTAATGGTACATATTATTCAAGAAAATTCTGTTTTGCAGCCCAAGAGAAAAGTATTTTTGCAATTTTATCAACTGACAAAAAATAGCGTTATGTTGTCTTACAAAACACTATTATAGATACCATTTTGGCCAGTTTGATCATAAACGGTGCAATGGTCATTAAAATTCACGCTTTTACATAACCAGCGTCCAATTGCAACACAAGAGAATAGTATTTTTGAAAATGTACCACTAGAATGATTTGTCCAGTTCCCGAACCAGTAATTCCAGTGGCAAATTTTCAAAAATACTATTCTCTTACCCTGCAATTGTCATTCCTCAGGACCATTGCTGAGGTGAACTTGGCCGACATGTATCAGCAAAGGGTTATGTTGAGAGAAGAGTGTTTACTAAAAATGGCAACAACTTACAGTAGAACTATTTTCAAAATATGATTCACATTTCTTCCAACAACAAACTCGTGGCATTTACTATTTGTATATGTAAACCCGTAATTATTACGTAGTGTGGTTGACAGATTGCTTTCTCGGCTGGCAGGATCCTGACTGGAATGCTGATACAAAAGCATTGGCTGTTGTTTGATCTTTTAATGTTTATGTACCTATCTTCTCTCTCTTCTGTCGGTTAATCAACGTGTTGATTATTCTGCCATTTGGATTTTGGGTGCCCAAGCATTAAGACAGGGATAGAGACTGGTTAAAAACTTATTAAAAACTGGATAAAGACTGATTGTTAATTTAGTTTCGTGATAACACATGGGCCTTGAAGGCTTCAATGATTGTGGCTGCCTCAGGTGGCAGAGCATTCTACTCCCGGAGTTGCGAGGAAAGAAGGATTTTTTCTTGTAGTAATTCGAGCATGTTGGATTTGGTCTGTGTTTTCGTAAATATTATGACTCAAGCATCTAGGTGGAATAAGGCCTTTTACTTATCACTACCTTATCATTGATGATTTTGTACAGTAGGGCTAATCGTGCCTCCAGTCTTCTCAATTCGTGAGATCTCCAGTGCAGGTTGTCTAGCATGTTGTCAACACTTGACCTCTTTCGCGGTTTACTGACATATCTGGCTCAACGTCAACCCGGTTTTACTAGAGTTGTGTATGCATTTTTCTTTGCTGTTGCGCCAATGTTGATGTTACGTGTTAGGAATCCATTGGTATGGTTGGCTTTGTTGCAGATGTTATTTCTGCTTTACCCCACCGCACATCAGATGCTATACGCCAACCCAGGTATTTCATGCTCTGTAGTGATTTTAGTGTGTGGCCATATAGTGTATAGTTATTAATTATGATGTGTGCTTTTCTGCTGATGGTTACGACATTGCACCTTTCTGAAAAGAAATAATATTTTCCATTTTATCTCCCATAATGCTAATAAGGTCGTTTTGCAGTGAAATTGTGGCCACTTGTGGTGATATTGTTTGATATGCGATGGTCTCGTCCTTCCGGCATGTCATTAATATAGAAGAGAAATAGACTCGGCCCGAGGACTGATCCCAGGGGCACACCGGATTATACACTGATGCAGCTAGATGTTTCACCAGCCTCGACAATGGTTTCCCATCTGTCTGATAGGAACTTCGTTATCCACGCATTGACTTTTCCTTGTACACCATAGTGATCTAGTTTATGGGTAAGTAGACGGTGACTGACCTTGTCAAGTGTCGTGGAAGTCAATTAACAATACGTCTGTTTGTTGTCCAGCATTTATGATCTTTGTGATGTCATTGATGAACTCTAAAAGTTGGGTGTCAAACGATCTTGTGCAGCTTTATATTATCAGACCCTGAGCTTTATTTGGGTTAAGTTCATTCAGAAGTTGTACTACAGCATTGACCATCGTATTTAGGCTTTCGCCTGATGGATAGCTGATAGGCCTGTTGTACTGCTGTCTGAATTCAGTTGGACTTATGTTCGTTTTCTCAGAGAATGCTGACTGAAATTGTATGTTGAAGATTGTTGCTTGATCGACTGTGTCTGAATGCATGGGAGGCTACTCCACAACCTTCAGTTCGTCTATGTATGGCCAAAAGCATTTCATACTGGTTTTCATCATCTTGGAGCGAGACATTCCCTCTATGTTTGCCCAGTAGGCTCGTCTCAGTTCTCTCTGTAATGGTCTCTTGACTTGTTTAATTTTGCATCTAGCTGTATGTTTGTATAATTCTTATTTTTCTTGTATACCCTTCCTTTCCATGTATTAACTTTCGAATAGATGGGCGTAGCCACGGCAAGCAGTCCTTCTGTCACACTGTTTTGTGGGGTACATGAGTTGAAATGCTCCTTCCTAAGTTGTCTTTGAAAAGAGACCACATGTCTTCTATTCTATTGGGATTCTTCATGATGTTTGTTTAAGTTGATGAGGTTTGATGTCAACTTCACAGAAAACATTGCCACTCTACTCAGGGAACTCTTGGTGGGTGGTTTGTGAGACCTAGATATAATGTGTTCGTCCATCAATTTGGTTCTCTCACTAGTTGAACTACTCCCTTGTCATCTAGGATGTCTGCTATTTTGTTTGTATACGGGGTACCAGGCTTAAGAGTTTTGCGTCCGCAATCCTTTCCTGGGAGTTTGTCATTTTAAAGCTCTTTCGAGACTTACCCAGTTCATCATAGTCTTGTTCATTTGCTATTTTGTTGTTATAGTATGATGCTATGTATCGAGATGTTAGACCTACTATACCTATTACCAGACTACCATACAATCTGTTTGCAGTTCAGACACTGATAAGATAATCCGTGCTGACTGCTACAAGCACTCCTCCTCCGTTGAGGCTTCTGTCATTTCGAAACAACTACTGTCTATCCATGTTTCAGTGCATAGAATGATGTCAGGATATCTGGTTTCAATGGGATTTTTGAGTCGCCACTGTTTCAATTTGATGGATTAGAAATTGACTGTAAGCCCTTTCAGTGGAATAGCTGTTGATCTCCAATTGTGTTTAGTTCGGTCTGATGTTGATGCGTGGACAGGCTTCAACAGTATTGATGTATCAGAGAGGAAGCTGAATTGATTTAAGGTAGTTAGCCCTTGGTCAAAGCATACTGAGGTGTAGATCGGGAAGTCCAAAATTATGCAGTCCAAGGCAATGGCACTATCCTCAAAAAGATTGCTGTAGGTTTGAGTATGTACTGACTGACAGTGTGCATGATACCACTGATTGCATGTATCACGCATTATGCCTTTATCGTCCAACATTATTGGTTTATCGCAGGTCCCACATGGGTATATTGTGGATTCAGGTCCCGGATTAACATGTACATATAGGTATAACAACTGGGTCTTATGAGTATGTTTACTATTATTTCTGGTATGATTGTTCGATCCAACATATTATTACACCACACATAGGCCGTATTTTGACAGGTTTGAGTCATAATCACATATGTTTGATTTAAATAGAATATTCTATGTAAGCATGTTGGTATATTGGCCGGGGCTAAGTTGGCAATAGCTAAGAAAATGCACAGGTAGAATAGTGTCAACATTGTGAGCAGTTGATGATAATGGGGATGATGATGATTGTGATAGCTAACCCATCAGTTCCAGTTTTCATACGATTTGCCAGTTAATTTCACAGTAGATTTGCATGGCAGTTCATTTATTTACCAATGCGATATTTAGCTGACCTTGGATTCGAGTCCAGTGGGTGTGATGACTGGTTTTCAATTCATGGATTATATTTTTACTGAAGAATTACTAAAAAGATGGAGGCTGACATCTTTACTTGGAAATAGGTCCCCTGGATGTAGTATTGAATATCCGTGTTGAAACTATGGTTGCTAGTTGTTAATTCGATACACACTCACGGAAACGGCAAACACGAAGTGTCTAATTTGTCTTGTGGTCGTCGGATGGATAGATCTGTATCTGTGATTACTAGCTAGGGTTCTGATGTTTAGGTTTAGCACATGAGATGATCCGATCGTTGGAAAAACACTGGTTTTAAGAATAATTGTGTAACTTTTCTAGATGGTTCGGGAAAAGGTTGTCCCTATTAGCACGTGTGCAAAGCAAATGCACCTATCAATCGGGAACGTCTAGTCATTAGACATTGCCAAAGCAACAGAAAACTATTCTTGAAAAACGTTAGACAAAGGAAATGTCAAGACATTTGCATGAAATTGCTGTATGAATACTCAGCTGGGCAGCTTCGTCTGTGAGGTAGACACATTTATATCCATGGTCTAATGACCACTTTCAGACACTGGCATTTCTCACCTTCTTGTGGACTATCCATATAATAATGACCTCGTGAAGTGTAGTGAGAGTGAAATAGTCTGTGATCATGTGACTGTGATTGCAGTATGTATTCATCTGACTGCAAAATGTCACGTAGGACCCAATTCTAGAACAGTAGTGAGGATGCAAAGCATTGCCATGGCTAAAACTCAGACAGCACACATTTATGATTTACGTGTCTATCACCACATCGAATGCATGCCGATGCAGTCGGGGAGTGCTTGGCCAATTGAAACATTGGGTCAGTTGTAACACTGGGGTTCGCAAATTCTTCAAACATTTTTCCAAAAATGATATCCCATCAAACCGAGCAAGGATTCCCATCTTGCTAACAAATTACACTGTGCGAGAAAAAAAATCGTAATTTTTTACTGTTGAGCATTTTTTCCGATACTTAAATAAACGTTTCCATCATGCTAAATCTCGAAAGAATGCTGGAGAACCTTAATATTGTCATGAAGGACAGTATTTATCGTGTAATTTTGACAAATGGTTGCAGCCATATCTTGCTTGTGGAATTACTTAGCTGCCATAACACATGCTAGCCTGGATTGGGCCCAATATTAATCATATATGGAATGTAGCCGAGATAACCTGTGATATTATTTTATGATAAGCAGAAAATGGGATACAGTCAGATCTACATAATGGTTCTATAGATTATTGCAGAGATGCGGATTGTATTGCTATCATTACCATCTCACACATCCGACAAAGCATAACAGATCATGACGTTTATGTGACCTTCGAAAGATATGTTAACTCTGCATGAGATGGATGGATGAAATGGCATGCTAGTAAAACCATAAGTATTTATGTTATACCAAGTATTGTAGCCAGGCAATAAAAGCAACTTGTTCTAATATTGTGATGGCTTGGTTCAGATGTACACTAAAATACCCCTATACTCGAGATGTATTCAGCAATTTTTACTTTGATCCATCGCTGGTAGCAGATAGGCCCTGTCCAACAGAATGTGATCTGTATGCTAGTATTAACATTTCTAAGCAGACTATATCTGTATCCTATTGTGGTGGCAGCCATCAACATCTACTCAATCAAATGATAGAGAATTTGCCTTCAATGATAGTTCTGTTCAGAATCTTACGTCACTTTCATCAGGTGAGCAAGTTATTATTATTGTCATGGATGAGAATCTGGATAGCCTCACCTCTCAATGATAATGGTAATGACACGGATGTTTCACAAATTCGAGATGATTCTAGCTTGCTTCCCACAAATTGTCACGTTAATCTTGATACGACTGACATAAATCCTAGTCATGACAGTTCTGCTAGTCAGGTAACCAATGTTCAAAGTGGGCATATTGATAGTGAAAACCCACTCTACAATATCACCACTGTTAATTAACAAGGTTTATATCTTCAAGGGGGCCTATTCATGAAGACTGCATCTCCCGCTTAAATATCTGTACATATTTAGAAGATCCAACTATGACGTTTCACAAATAGGTGGCTAAATATTCATCTACAGTAGGTGAATATAGACTTGCACATGTTGGAACTTATGCCCAATGTATGCCTCTTTTAGGGCCAAACACCTTCCTGAATACTGGCCCATGTGTGTACAGTGATTCTTCTAACATTTATTTGTGTCACGGACCCACAACACCGCCTCCATAAGACCAACATAACGTGCGTAATTATAACCATGGTGGGACCAAAGCAACAGATGATAGTTCAAGTCATATTATCCCAACTACACCCACTTTTCTACGTCCAAATCATAGTACAGGAAACTTTAAGCCTTCGCATGCTACAAACGTGAGTTCACTATTACCAGAATAGATCTGAACCTTTCCAAATCTGTCTGCTCGTCATGCAATGTAGTGAAACAAAACGTCAAAATCTCTAAAAATGTTAAAAGTTCCCCCATGTCTCCCCTAAGCCAGCTGTCTGTCCTCTACCTGTAGGAGACGTTTTACGTCTAGCTACCTAGTTCAATCAGTTATTCAAACCTGGACCTGCGACAATAGTAAAGCTAATAAAATTAATAAATTTTAAATGCGTGAATGGAATTTATGTCGTTCTCCGAGCTCTATCTCATCTGTGATGGGATTTTTATTGCTTTCACTTTACGGAAGTTTACTCTTTTTTGCCTAATATCATACATACTAAATGTATATTTGTAATTAATAAGTACTTTTAGCTCGAGTGTGTCATTAATATCATGATCTCCTTCATAGCTGAATACTTTGCAACGAAACACGATCTCAGTCAGGCTTTATAAATCATACAGACATGATCATTGCTACCCAGAAATAGTTTGCATGAACTGGGTGACCACGACAAGACAACAGAAAATAATTTCAATGGGCAATAACTCAGAACCGGCTGAATATTTTGAAAGCATTTTAACTGAAAGTTGTTGGTGGCTTTGCTTTCAGTCAAATCTTTTTCAGAATATTCAGCATCTCCAGAGATAAATCACATGGAAATGTATTCGGCAGAAATTTAGCAAGCAGACAATTAATAACCGAAGGAACTGAAGCCACAGGTACTTTTCACCATATAAGCACTGACCAGGTATTAATAGAATTGACAAGTCACGTGTGTCTGCTTTGCCTCTACGTCTGTACAGATAATAGATGAAAGCATCTCTAGCTGTGTATGCCACGCCCAGTTCCGTCCACTTTATTATGCGTGTTGGAACCTATTTATATACTTTGAAGCTTGAATTCCCAGAGTTCCATTTTAAACGGAAGCTGTTGAATATTTTGGTAGCAACTCCCTCAGTCAAACTAGTTTCAGATTCTTCAACAGAATGTTTATCAAATTTCAATTCACCTTTCCATAGTATCCATCCATGATCTGATCTCGTATGACGTCATAATCAGCTCAGCGCGTGTATGATGACGTTACAATCATCACGTCACAAAGGGTTCCAATACAGATCGTCATTAAATCTCAAATAGTCCGACACGTTATACGAATTGTATGTCTTTGTAATTCTTTGCTATTTAATAAACATGCTTAAGCAGCAACAGCACCCGATCAAATTAGTTTCAAAATATTCAGCAGCTTACCTGTGTAGTTTTTTTGAAATTGATTGTCATGATGTTCAGAGGTCGATCGATCCCAACATGAGAGAGGTGTGGGTGGAGCTTAGCTAGAGATGGGCAGGGCATAGCTAAAACCGGAAAGGTCCATTATACAGGTAATCTGTTTAATCCTTTGAAGCAGGCACCTGTTGCTGGTATTCGCGTTAGTGGTTGCAAGGAATAGTATGTTGAATATTCTTTAATGAATTTGACTGAAAGCTGTTGCTGAATATTCAACAGCATTTCTGCACAATTTTTCTGAAATTAACAGAGGCACTGGCATTTCACGGGTTAAAGCTGCTATCAGCCAACCACACCTTTTCCATAGCCTGGTGATAGTTATCAGATATAGACAATTGTCATAATTACTCGCTAACTAGTTAATAAAAAGCTAATAAACTAACAGAACATTGTTCCAAACATTTGCAATCGAGCAAGCAGGTAGATTATTTTACTGATAATAAAATGTATACTCATAGATGTATTAATAAAGTGTTATTTTCTAAGCTATCCACATCCCTGAATATGCCAAATTATCATCACGCTAATAGTGCAGCTTTCTACATGGAGAACGCCATCCTGCTCTGAAAAACGAATGACGCGTGCACGGGAGGTTTAAGAGCACACCGGATAGAAGTAATGCGTTTTTGGTCATTATATACACCTGTGCAAAAGTTAAGCACCAGCAGAAACAATAGAACGTAGAAACATGATGGTACAACTAGGCTGCCATACTTTTTGTCCCCGCGTTAGCTGACATAATTCCAAGTACGAAATGCACACGCATGCATGACTTCACGCCGCTTGATGTCCGTGCGTGGTGGGAAACAGCACACGTGTTCAGTTATGTAAAAGTCCAGTTTGAGGTGTAGAACATTACATACAGATTTAGGCGACAAGATTATGAATTTTGTGTTCATGACCGTGGTTTATTTGTACAGAGAGAATTAGCTCTTGATTGTGAACCGCTATGGCAAGACGAAGGTTAAGTGATCGTGTGAAATGGCAAATCATAGGCATGCATACCACTGGTATGTCATGCAGAGAGATTGGCAGACAGCTGAACATTAACCATACTGTAATCAGTCGTTTGATTGCAAAACATGGGCAAACTAACGAGGTGAAGGACAGGCCTAGATCTGGAAGACCGAAGAAGACTACTGCCCGTGATGATCGAGCCCTAGTACGCCTTGTTAGGAGATCTCCATTCACCAACAGCAGAGTGCTCAGCCAGCAATGGGAAACGCGCAATAGAGTGTCAATGTCTACCGTCAAAAGGAGACTGTATGCTGCTGGCATGAAAGCTAGGAGACCTGTCAGACGTCCTCTCCTCACTGCACACCACAAAGAGGAGCGTCTGAGGTGGTGCAACGAAAGAAGACACTGGAACATGAGATCCTGGAGACGGGTACACTGGTCCGATGAAAGTCGGTTCCTGCTTCATGCCACAAATGGTCGAACTCGTGTATGGAGGTCCAGACGCACGGCGTACGACCAACGTAACATCATGGAAGAAGTTCCATTTGGTGGAGGTTCCGTTATGATATGGGGGTGCATCTCAATTGATTGTAAGCTGGATCTGTTGACTGTACCTGGAACACTAAATGGACAAAGATATCAAGATTCCATACTGGATAGGGTTGTGGTCCCTCATTTTGTAAATCATGCACCTGGAACCCACCCTATATTCATGGATGACAACGCCTGACCACATCGTGCTAGAGCTCCGCCAGAATGCCATCGAAACCCTACCATGGCCAGCAAGGAGCCCTGACATGAACCCTATTGAGCATATCTGGGACATTCTGGGAAACATGGTGAGAAGGAGGGATCCTCCTGTGCAGAACCTACAGGAATTAACAGACGCACTCCATCTTGAATGGCAACGAATACCACAATGGCGTATCAGTCGGTTGGTGACCAGCATGAGACGTCGTGTCCAGGCCGTCATCCAGGCACAAGGTGGATATACCCGGTATTAATAATGACAGTCTCAAACTCGTGCACAGATGTTAAACTTCGTTTTCAGACACCATTAATGACAATCTAGCCACGTGTGTCAACTGTAGGGCAATAGTTGTCAGTTGTGTCAACGTAACCATATTCAGGCCTCGTTTTCAAGTTCAAACAAAAACATACAGTGTTTCCCCACCATCATAATTAGCATTCCTCTAGTTGCATTATTACCTCTTGCACTAAGATGGATGGGTACATAAATGTTTATGCTATTGCTTTCTTCATAGCACATGAATATACCCTCGCATGTGCATAAAAATAGGGTGGTGCTTAACTTTTGCACAGGTGTATATAATACAGAGACTCTTGCTTCCTCTGGCAGGCAGCGGCGATTGCTTTAAAGTTCTGGCTGATCTCCAGCTCGCTCAAATATCAGGAGTCTAGGGGGAGCGGGAACGTGTACGGCAAGGGAACTGACCACGGTCAGTCAATATCGTCTCTTACATTATGTATTGATTGGTGGTGAATCAAAACAACAATAGCATCATCGTTATAAGAGTGACATTGGGTTGGAAAATCTCGGAGATTGCCCACGGGACCCTCAATTACTACAACAGAAGTACGTAGGTTAAGAGCAGGCACATTTAGCTAGGATGACTGATATGACATCGACCTTTGCTTGGCTTTGTATGACGTCTTGGGATTTCATTAAAAATAACGAGTTAGGGGTTTCATTGCCAATCTGGGGATATGTATTGCGGATAGCCTTTCGAGTTGTATCTGGCAAACAATTGGTTTCGGAAACATATCTCTCATTCGGAGACTAAATCAAAACATACAAAGCAAGATCAGTCAGGCATGGTACACTGTCACCCTCCCGTTGTTGTCACAAACTGAACTCACATAATTTCAACTTGCAGGTAAGCTGTTTAATGTTTAGAAGCAAAAATATTAAATAGAATTAAAGATCAAATTGCTTTCAAAGTATTCAACAGAAAGATTATTAAATTAGGAGTTCATAAAGTTGTACAATTCAGAGAGTTACTGACGGACCATTGCCACTTTTGTGATGAAACTACGTCACACGGATTGTTAATATCAGAAAAGATGTGACGTATTAGATTATGGCATAATTAAGATATGCGAGTGATGTAGTGGAACCATCATTTGGAGAGAGAGAGAAAGAGAGAGAGAGAGAGAGAGAGAGAGAGAGAGAGAGAGAGAGAGAGAGAGAGAGAGAGGAGACAAAATGATAGAGAGAGAGAGGGAGAGAGAGGAAGAGGGAGAATAACACTGGGGGCGGAGAGGGTATGAGGGGTGGGGAGAGGGTGTGAGAGAGATAGAGAAAAATAGGGGGAGAGAGCGAGAGAGGGAAGGGAGAAGGAGAGAGATAGAGAGAGATAGAGAGAGAGAGAGAGAGAGAGAGAGAGAGAGAGAGAGAGAGAGAGAGAGAGAGCGAGAGGGCGAAAGGTCGGGAGGGAGGGATAGGGAAACAGATAGAGGGATGTAGGTGGTTAGGAAGAGTGAGGGAGAGGGAGAGAGAGATAGAGAGGAAGGGGGCGGGGAGAGTGAGACTGAGTAATAGAGTGCGGAAGTGAGAGAGTGAGAGAATATGAAATGCTTGAAAGAAAGGATAGTGAATGGGAGAAAATATTCAGTCCCTGTCACATATTCACGTGTCTGATTCATTTTCTAACAAGCAATGGTGGATCGGTTAAGAGCGGAATAAAATGGCAATTCCATTAGAAGGTGATACGGGATCAAATTAATCCACACAGAGATTTGATGCGAAAAAAACGCAGAAACCTCTCACATGGAAAGAAACCTGTAATTCCATGTTCAACTATTCAAGGTCACAATTAGTCCGAATGCAAAATAACATTTTCGAGAAAAATGTAAAAGAAAAATGGTTATCATTTTTGTACTTAGTGTACCCATCAGAAAAAAATACATTTGTGAGGATTGGCGGATTTTTTTAACAACACTTTAGTCACCCATCGATATAAGGGGAACCTATTTGTGATTTCGTGCACTTGGTACTGTTATGATCGTAAAAATTGGTAGACATTTATTAATAAATCGATCCCCCCCCCCTTATTGCTGTCATCAGATCAGTTTGGTGTGACGATATCACCATAAGCAAATCCAAGATGGCGTCCGTTTTGGCGGGAAAATGTATATTTCTTCTCATCGATGACTCTACATCTTCACTACCAATTATTCTTAGAGATCGTTTGTAACAATGATTTACACGTAACTCCGTGGCATCTTCCACAATCGTCTACACACTTGATTCCATGCTTGAAACAGCTGTATGGGTTCGTACCTCATTGGGTGGGAGTTTAGCCTTTACACTTGCGCATAGTGAATATCAACAGTCTCGGGTGCTACGTTTATGCCAGTTGGTAAGTTCAACACAACCACATTTCCAAGCCAGGAACATGGATTATGTGCTTCTGTGATCACCTCCACTAATTGAACAATTTGTAGAAATATACAGAGGCTGTGGAAATATACCATTGCGCAGCATTCGCTGTAGTTCCAAGAAGTGTAGCTGTACTATCATCATCTGGTACTAGTGAAAGCGAATGATTATCAGCGTCATTCATTCCATAGCACTTTTCACCTCCTAACCACAAAGCGAATAAAGACATTCGAAGTCTCCTGAAGTTTGTCTTGAATGTCGTCTAAATAATAATTGCCAGATATTGCTTGAATTGATTGCCAGAGCTTCCGCCATGGTCGTCGTGTTATGCACACATGTTGAAGATGCCATGCCACATCCACTCCATGCAAGTATGAAGAGAATTTTTATCTAATGCTGTGGCCATGTATTGGTGGCACATTTTTTATAGAATGAATTGTGGAAAGGCCTTGTCAATGTCAATGTTCGCCATAAAGATGATATAAAAATTCGCTTCATTAATGTTGTGTGAGTTTTCTAGAGTAATTTCACAGAATCCTCGCAGAGTAGGATCAAGCAGATGATACTTATTTTTAGCGACGCTCGTTTTTCATGACATCATTGACGTGAGCCGAGTTTTCTTCTATCTTTTGAAATAACCTAGAATGCTTTAGAGATAGGTCAAATTCACTGTGGCTAGTTCACTTTCATTTACCAGAATAATAAGTCTCTAATTAAATCACAAGCAGGAAGCTGTAATTTTGGCTAAACAGTTCATATTTGCATATATAAGAAAAGCACACAACGAATTTGTCAGTTCCTTAGTTTACTTTACATACTTGTAGGTGGACGCAAACCTAGAAAAATGGACGCCATCTCGGATTTCGGCATGATGACGTCACCACAACAAATTGATGTTATGTCGGCTAGTAATCATTGTTCTAAATTTCTGTATATTTTCCCTGACACAGTCCCATCATATGTGATGAAAAACATGAATTTTTCAGGTCTACACCTTAGTTCCAATGAACACACACAGTTCAAAACTTAAAGATCTCAGAAATAAATTCCCTCAGGCCCCACACCACGTGGTTTTTTCCCTAGACGCGACGAGTGCACCTATTCAGAAACACTAAACACTGTTTTTCCTTTACTCTTTTCCGGCCAAGACCTGCTTTGTCCATGTCAAGATTTATACAACCAGACTAGGACATCCTTCACTATACCTCTACTCTGTTCATAGACAGTCCCGTGGGCAACCTCTGTGAAAGACAGGCCATGGTCACTTTCTCGGCTATGATGCTATTGTTGGCTCGCTTGGCTTCCAATACATAATGTAAGCGACAATATCGATCGACCTTGACGTACATGTTCGCGTATTACTAGACTTCTGTCATCTGTGTGAGACGGATTCTCCCTGGAACTTTATCGCAATCCCCACTGCCAGACAGGAGCAGCAATAGTCTCTGTATTATATAATGGCCGAAAAATACAGTACATTTATCCATCATACAATAAAACCTCTCGTTCGTACGTGAATGAATGGTTTTCCATTTTCACGACTGGCATATACTATATTATGATTGCTATGTCAGCTAACAAGTGGCATAAATGCTTATGACATCATATACTTTAGTGACTTATCTGATCGTTCCATTATGTTACATGACGTCACTGACCTAGACTGAATAATTTTGAAACCAATTCAAATAAATATTTGTTTCCCTAGGTACGAAAAACATTAAGTAAGTATGTTTATTCTACCCCCAACCCCCCCCCCCCCTCCACCGCCCCCCCCCCACGCCATGTGTGCATACGCAACCCCCCCCCCCCTCCCCCACTCCCAACCACACACATCACCGCCACGTCACACCCTATCCCACCCCACCACCCGCACGCATGCTCTAATAAGGACCATCTCCTAATCTGTGCCAATTTCGTACCCTGGTTTATTAGAATATCCATTTCAAGGTGACTATACAGATAACTTGTTCAATATTTTGAAACTAATTTTAGAGAAACCTGTTGCTTTCCATAGACAGCAACAGCTGTCAGTCGAATTAGTTTCAAAATAGTAAATAAGATATGTATTACGTGGACCATAATGACTTCCAAGAAATAAAATTAAAAAGAGCAGTTTCGTGATCAGTTAGCAATCGATAAGATACATCTGTCACATTTTATGTTATAAGAAACATTCTGATGAATTTTTTTAATTAACTTGACTGGGAGCTGTTGCTGTCTATGGCCTATTAGTTTCAGAATATTCATGAGCTTTTCTGTATAGTTTATCTGAAATGAAATAGAGGCATTGGTATTACAGTGGTTAAAGTTTCTATCACTCAACCCAGAATTTCCCATACCATGGTAATTGTTTGTCATACTTACTCTGTAAAAAATTAATAAAAAGCTAATAGACGAAAGCCGTGTTCTCACCAGAGAGTTAATCGGAATAACGGCATACGGCGTTATTCCTGATTAAATGTCTAGTGAGAACATGGTCTAAGAAACATTGTTCCATAGAGATGGCAATCGAACAAGCAGGTAGATTATTTTATTAATGATAACATATATTCATAGATGTATTGATAAAGTGTTAGTCTCTATGCCAACCAACCGCTAATAGTGCAGCGTTTTATGTGGAAGATTAGAGGCTTAGGGTGCCATCCTGCTCCGATAAATGAATGGCGCATGAACTGGGTTTTTTATTGCAGGACGGATACAAGTAAAGTATATATTGGCCATTGCATAATACAGAGTCTATTGGAGCTCCGGTCTGGCAGTAGTGATTGCCATAAAGTTCAGGCAGTGATCCATCTCACTTAAATGTCAGGAGTCTATGGGGAGCGGGAACGTGTACGTCAAGGGAACTGATCAAGGTCGGTCAATATTGTCTCTTACATTAATTATTGATTGATGGCGAAGCAAGTCAACAATAGCATCATCGTTATAAGAGTAACCTTGGCCTGGAAAACCGCGGAGATTGCCCACGGGACCGTCTGTGACCACGGTAAAAGTACGTATGTTAAGAGCAGAGAGATTTAGTCAAGATGACTGATATAACATCGACCTTTGATTGGCTTTGTATGACGTCTGGGGATTTCATTAAATAATATCGAATCAGGAGTACCATTGACCAGTCTGGCGTCATGTATTGCTGATAGCCTTTTTGAGTTGGATATGTCGAGCAATTTCTTTAGAAACATAGCTCACCTACTGAGACTAAAACAAAACTAGGAAATCGAAAGCAATCACACATGGTAGACTATCACCCTGCCGCTGTTGTGACATACGTAACTCACATAATTTCAATTTCCAGATAACTATACAGATAAGCTGTTAAATATATAGGAAATTTTAAAATTAATCAGTCTGGGAGATTAAATTACTTTCAAACTATAAAACAGAAAGATTACTCAATCGAGAATTTATTAAGATATATAAATCACAGAGCTTACTGAAGAATTGCTTTTGTGATGTGCCTGCGTCATACTGATTGTGACATCGGCTAACGTATGATATTTTGATGAAACTATCTGCACAGTATCGGTCCAGTATCGGTCCAGTAAGCTGTATTAGCAGGGAAGATATGTGAGTGGCGGATCGGATCCATCAATTTGAGAGAGAGAGAGAGAGAGAGAGAGAGAGAGAGAGAGAGAGAGAGAGAGAGAGAGAGAGAGAGATAGATAGAGAGAGAGAGAGAGAGAGAGAGAGAGAGAGAGAGAGAGAGAGAGAGAGAGAGAGAGAGAGAGGGAGGGAGGGAAGGAGGGAGGGAGGGAGGACGGGACGGAGGGAGGGAGGGAGGGAGGGAGAGAGAGAATATGAAATAAGGGATATAAAAGATAGTGAAATGGGAGAGAAGAATTAGTCCATCAAGTCTCTGTCACATTGCCAAGCATCTGAGTCGTTTTCTAACAAGAAATGATGGCTTACTTAAGAGCAGAATAAAATACCAATTCTGTTAGCAATGGATACGGGGTCGGACTATTGATTAATTCTAATAGATGTGCACATTAATCCACCGAAATATCTGAAGTGAAATAAAAATCCAGAAACTTGTCAAATCGAAATAAACCTGAAATTCGATGTTGGGTGTTGGGGGGGGGGGGGGCAGAGAAGCAAAAGAAAACTCGCTATTACTTTTTTTAATTAGTGCACAACATCGTATCTCAGCAAAACTCAACACCACAATTTTGCCTTTAGTCACCCATCGATATAAGAGTATGGCAAATGCTTGATTTTCTGTGCTTATAGTAGGGCTATGATAAGAAAAATTGGTATAAATTCATAAAAATGATTACTCCATATTGTTGTCATCATACTAGTTTGGTGTGATGACATAAGCATTCAAGTTCGAAATCCCAGATGGCATCCGTTTTGGCAGGAAAATGTTTATTTCTTCTCATCGAAGATTCTACCTTTTCATTACCAATTATTCTTCGAGATTGATTGCAACAATGATTTGCATGTAACTCTGTGACATCCTCCACATTCTTCTACAAACTTGATTCCATGCTTGAAACAGCTGCACAGGTTTGTACCTCATTGGGAGGGATTTTAGCTTTTACACTTGCACCTAATTTCAACAGTCTCTGCTGCTAGGTTTCCAAACCATGAACATGGATCTTGCACTTCGATGATCAACTTCAGCAATTTAATATTTTGCAAAAATATGCAGACATTCTGGAATTATGTGGTGTAATCTATTGGAGGCATTCACTGTGGTTCCAAGTTGCTTGGCTGTGCAATCATTGTCTTCTACTTGTGAACGTGAATGGTAGTCAGATTCATATCATAGCACTTTTGACTTCCTAACTTAAAAGCAACCAAAGATATGCCAAGTGTCCTGAATGTATCTCGAATGTTGACTAAATATAATTTGCCAGATCTTGCTTGAATTGAGTGGTCTTTTGTGAGAGCAAGAGTCTTTTTTTATCGACCAGGGGCATCGTGTTATGCCCAAATGTTGACGATGCCATGTCACATTCACTCCATGCATGTATGAGTACAAGCTTTTACAGAACGAATTATAGAAGGGCCTTATGAATCTATCTGTTTGC
Organism: Chaetoderma sp. LZ-2023a; assembly: GCA_034401795.1. Taxonomy (NCBI): domain Eukaryota; kingdom Metazoa; phylum Mollusca; class Caudofoveata; order Chaetodermatida; family Chaetodermatidae; genus Chaetoderma; species Chaetoderma sp. LZ-2023a. The sequence continues at coordinate 101,526,830 of CM067359.1, read as the reverse complement.
CACATCTTCTGCCAAAATGATACAGAAGCAACACCAAGATGTCTATTTCCTTGGTGATTACTGCTGGTTCTTGACATAATCTAGTGTGGTAGAGGCATTCACTGTATCTCATCTGGCTGTGCTTGTTTTGCGACATGACTCTTTGCTTTGAAATAGAAATGAAACCAATTTTATTTGCGATGTTATCAAATAATGTTTCATTATCGTTGCACCAACGGCGGGATGGTTTAACGTCTATGGTGGCAGTCAATCTAATTTGCGTAGTTGGTGTTCAAAGCTTAGTGTAAAACTCAGGATATCCATCGAACACAACAATGCACTGACCACAATGATGTTTGAGATATTATGAGCGCTGCTCCAAGTGATCCAAATAAGTTTCACATTTCCAACTTATGTAGTGAAGATGCCAACCGCCAACAACAAAGTACATTCGGCCACCAGACGGACACGTATTGCTACATCCCTTATAGTGTGTTAGCCAAATTAGACTTCTCTGGGTTTCTCATGAAATTGTTCTTGAACACAGAGGGAGGAGGCAAAAATATTTCCCATCGAATCTGTCTCCAATCTCTCATCAATGTGCAATGTTTTGTTGCATCTTACACTCATTCAAGGATGAAGATCAAGATGCAGTCTTAACTTTCTCAGAGTACTTAATTTTTAAACCATTATATGACACAGTGTCCATCTTTGACTGTTGTTTACAGCCACCTTTCCCAGTGCTATTACAGGTGATACCATTCTCCTTTTAAATTCATGGAAGTTTCTGACGAATGGGCTGTGATCATTAAGGTGGTGTACCAAGATCAGCATGATCTGAGTCTTTTCAGACACTGCTGATGTCTACGTGTTGTGTACAAGACTGTATCGTCTTTTGTGAGCGAGTCGTCGTTGTTTCAAGATTGCCAACCAGATGGTTACGGTGAACACCCATTAGTGATGCACATATTCACTCAAACGTGGCCAATATCTCAAACCACAACAACTGTTTATGGGACATGTGAGCGTTGATTCAATGACAAGATGTACGTCTATGCCGAGACCGAACAGCAGTGCTAAAATTACAGAGTTTGGGTGTGCTGTTTGTGTGATCCCATTCCTGATTCCACCACATTTTATCTAATTTCTTTTCAATAAACCAAGGAAGACACGCAAACTCGAAGTAAAAAATTGAAGACATTCATCTGAATACCACCAGAATGGTTTGTGGGGGTTACCAAGCTGCGTGATTTTCCAGAGTTTAAGTTTTATAAATTGAATTCATCTGAATACTGCATCTCGTTTATTCCTGGATACACATCTTTAGTGTATTTTTCTCTCGTATTTCTTCCCGAACAAGCTTTGTAGCAGTGATCAGCACCCTCTCTGACTTCTTGCTGTATTCTGTCCTCTCATTATACCACTCATCAGGGACAATATACAACGCCGTATTTGAAAACAATCTACATCCCTTCAACCATTAAGAATACATGATCGCTGCAATTGTTCTCTCGTTTGCAAGAAGAAACATCTAAGCATGTATAGATTGCATGGCGTATATAACTAAACATCATGATATTTTCCCAGTCAGTGACAAAAAGATGACATCATGACATATCATTGACTAATATCATCTGCCATGGATGGGTGTGATTTATCTGATTCAAAAGGTGAATTGGTGAAAGCATTACAACAATTTTATTATAATGATATCGCGCTTGTCCCATAAGCATGTCTAAACAATCATTCAGTGGTACTCGGTTGTCATCAGCAACTTAATCTACAACAATGTTGTTTCATCGCAGCGTAACGTCTTTCCATTGTTCTTACTTCATCAACAGGGTCTTGCTTACTTTAGTTAATGTCATCAACATCGAATTTTCTCTAAAGAAAACATTGTGTTTTGATGTCGAATTATGACAGACTAGACCTCAACAACTTAGTTGCAGGTTACTGTATTTTGAAATTCTTCTTTTTTCAGAAACCGCACGTTTATTTGTATGACAGTTTTTTGTGGACGAAAACCTCTCCAACTGGCGCATGTGTAAGATACTTATGAAGAGTCATGCCACAGCGAAGAACAACAACTTCCATTAATTTTGGGAAGCTTTCTAGATTAGTTTCACTGAATTTTCACTGAGTGTGATCAAGCAGAGGCAACTATTTTAGTGCACTCTACTTTTCATGGCATCATCGATGTGTGACGGATTTCTTCTATACTTTTAAATAACTAAGACTGCTTTAGTGATACTTCAGAATGATAAGTCTCCAATTAAATCGCAATAAGCAAACTGTGACACTTGGTTAAAGTTTCATATTTGCTAGTATCAGTATATCATACAACGAATTTATCAGTTTTTAGTTTACTTTACAGATTTGGAGATGGATGGCAAATAGATGCCATCTCGGATTTCGTGATGATGACGTCACCACACCACTTGGCTTTATGTCGATGAATATTGATTTCTCTAAATTTCTTGCCGATTTCCTTGACTCAGCGGCTACATATGTGGTGAGAAACATAAATTTGTCAGGCCTACCCATAATTTCAATGAATGCATAAAGCCCAAAGTTTTAAGTGTTCAGAAAAGAATTCCCCAAGGCCCACACATCGTGATTCTGTTCCTAGTCACTATGGAGTGACTGATCTAGAAAAACTAAGAATTATTTTTCCTTTAGTCGTTTCCCGAACAAATTCATTACCCCTACTCGGGTCATAGACAGTCCCCTGGGCAACCTCTGAGAAAGCCAGGCCAAGGTCACGCTATCAGATATGATGCTATTGTTAGCTTGATTCGCTTCCAATATATAATGTAAGAGACAATGTCGATCGACCCTGACGTACACGACTCCTGTCATCTGCTTGAAACGTATTCTCGCTGGAGCTTTATCGCAATCACCGCCGCCAGACAGGAGCAGCAATAGTCTCTGTATTATATAATGGCCGAAAAAGAATACTTTTATCCGTAGCACAATAAAACCTCCCGTTCACGAGTTATTTATTTATCAGAGCACGATGTTGCCTTCCATGGATTCTATTTAATCACGTAGAAGTCTGAGATGTGAATGCACTATTAGTGCGACGTCAATTTAGAGAATGTACGAATATGGATGGCTTAGATAATATAACTTTATTAAATACATCTATATAGTATATTATTAATAAAACTAATCTACCTACGTGTTCAATTAACACTTGTTTAGAACAATGCTTTGATTAATTAATTAGATTTCTCTTGATTACGTGATTCTTGTTGGCAAATTAATTTTAATATATTCAACAATCCTCTTTAAATAGTGATTTGGATATTGATAATTTGGTAAGGTGGGGTTCAATAGTTTATCTCCTGAAACACTTTATTTAAGTTTACATAGATGCCATAACTTCTTGTACGTGCATTAACTATCTGCTTGCTAAATTTCTGCAGACTATATTTCCAATGGGGTTTAACTCTGGATATACAGAATATTTTGAAAAAAATTTGACTGAAAGTGGTTTCAGTCAAATTATTTTCAAATTATTCACTCGGTTCGTTATTGAAGTTATTGTTCATGGAATTGTATGTCTGATGGCTGCATCAGTCGGACAGTTAAGAGATGTGGGGTGAGTGGGGTGGTGGTGGATGAGATATGGATTCATGGATAGGAATACATTCATATGGTTTATGATTATAATCGCACTGACTTTCTCAAGAGAGGGATAATCGGGTTTCAGTTCATGCTATTCCACGCCTGCAGTTCCGCCCACATTGTAATCGCATTTGAATCCAATTTAACAATTTGAAACTTGAATTCCGCAATCCCAAATTTCAAATTAATTATACATATAATCTGTTAGATATTGGAAATAAAATTTGATGCCCATGAATGCAAACGCTCACAGTCTGATTAGTTTTTTTAAAATTCAACACAATGTTTATTAAATTGTAAATTCATCAGAGACATACAATTCATACAATTTCGTGACGGATCATTGTCACCTTGTTATCGCAATGGTGCTACGTCATTTTGATTGTGATGTTAGCTAACCTGTCGTATCATAGGTTATGACGTCGCATAATGGATGAATCCAATCTGTCACTCAAGTAGATGACGTTATAATGCCTTACGTGTAGGCTGACTGGCATCACAATTAAATTCCGTAATGAATGACGTACATAAATTAGTCCAGCTATTACAAGTCCAACATGTACGAATAGTATGCCTTTAATAACCATTCTGTGGAATATTTTGAAACTAATTTGACTGGGCGCTGGTGCTACCGTAGGCACTATAGTTTTCTAGAAATTGCCATTCAATTGGCATGGCATAGCGTGGGTGGAGCTTTAAAACTAGAGATGCGCGGGGTGGGGGTGGGGGGTTGTTGTGGCTGGGTGGGGTTGGGGCGGGGCGTGCATAGATGCATTCATCGAGGGGATGTCGTTGATTAAAATTCTGGCAAAGTTGGCCTTAGAGTTGACAGGAGTATGTGTTTATTTGTAAGGGAGCAACAGCGCCCAGTCAAATTAGTTTTAAAATAGTCAGCAACTTACCTCTCTACTTTTCTGGAAATTGATAGTCAGAGAGTTCAGAGATCGTTCTATTCCAACACGAGTGAGGTGTGGGTGGAGCTTAGCTAGAGATGGGCGGGGCATAGCTAAAAATGGAAAGCTTCATTATCACGGACAAGTGGGGAAAGATACAACTATCTGACATGAGGATTCTAATAGTACGAGGTTATTGTTTAGATTGCGAAAAAGTGGGCGTGGCTTCATTTGGTTATTATACGTAATGAAAGCTATTTCTGGGTAGCAATAATTGGGTATGCATTTGGCGCTCTTGTGTCAACAGCGCCTCAAAGCACTCAAAATACTACTTGATATATCAATTAAACATTTTGATGGTCACTATTTTTCAAGTGATTTTAATTTTAGAATATTTTTGTAAATTTACCACTGAATTGTCTTCGACAGCTTGATCATTAAAGGGGTAATGGTAAAGAAAATTAAAGTTTTTGCTTAGCCAGTGTCTATTTGCAGGGTAAGAGAAGAGTATTTTTGAAATTTTACCACTAGACTGACTGGCTCGGTTACCGAGCCAGTCATTCTAGTCATAAATATTCGAAAATACTCTTTTCTAGGCCTTTCAAATAGCCATGTCTGAAGACCACTGCACAGTTGTTTTGGTCAGTTGACCATTAAAGGGCTATGTTGACATAAGAGAGGTGAATGATAACGCCAATATGAGAATCCAGGTTTCATTGCAAAGCATCCAGCTATAGTGATGTTGATGGCACGTTAAAACATACATAATGTAAACTTATGTTATTTACAGATATGCAGTTGGTATGAGAGTTATTTACTTATCGCGGGCGAACTGCAGTAAAATGAAAACGAGGAACTGACAGATGACATACATCTCAGACAAAGACACATTTTCCATTCTAGTAATTGAAAGCTTTAACTATTATTATCCTTGTTATGGGCTTGGCTCCAGGTTTGAATAACTGATTGTACAGGTTGTTAGAGGCAATACGTCTCCGAAAGCTTACTGTTAGAGGACAAAAATTGTCTGTACACGCAGTCGATGTGATGATAGACACATTAATCATAAATGTGTCTTAACGTAACAGGTTTAGCAAATATAACGCATTACATTCATCTTATTATCCTGATATTGGGTCTTCCGTGACATTTAGCAGTCAGACCAATACATAATCCGATCACAGTCTAATAATCACAGTCTAGTTCACTCTCACTACACTTCAGAACACCTTATTATATCGATAGCCCACAGGAAGGAAAGAAATGTCAATGTCTGAAAGTGAATGTTAGACTAGGAGAAGAAATGTGTCTACCTCGTTGACAGAGTTGGCAAACTGAGTATTCTACAAGTACACAGAATTAAAGCAAGTGTCTCGAGATTTCTGTTATTTAACGTTCTTCAAGATTACGATTACATTGGTTCGCTAACTCGCCAATGACTAGACGTTCATGATAGATACACCTTGACAGATCATAATATCGGCCAACGCTTATTATGTGTATGTAGCGCAATTTCAGCCGGTATCCAGCCAGGCGACAATGCAATCTGTCAGCACATCATACAATAGTTATAAGTTTACAGATACAACTAGCAAATCTTAGAAGTTTGTTTCAGTGAATGAAAGAGAGACCAGCATTCGTTTACCTGGTACCTCAAGCTGTTGCCATCTTTATTAAGCACTAGTTTCGATCAAAGTTAGTCTAAAGATTACCACCAGCTAACAAAGCTAAAAGGAATATCTGCAATGAATAAGTTCAGAAGTCTATAATAAATTAAGGATCTAACACGGGTGTTATTTCTACTGTCCAATAGATGAATCCATGGCGTCATAATCAATCACGGCATATGTATGTTGACGTCACAATCAAAATGCGGAATGAATGTAGTTAGGTCCATCATTAACTTTTAAAAGACTATCAACTGTATGAATTGTATACGATACTACTTAATAAACATTATGTTGAATATTTTGAAACTAATTTGACTGGGCAGCAACATCCCTCATTAAAATTAGTTTCAAAATATTCAACAGGTTATCATGAAATTGGAAGTCTTGGAATTCAGGATTCAGAGTATATAATTCGATCCCATCATGCCCAAAGATGGGCGGGGCATGGCTAAAATTTGAATGTGGGTGCAGCAACAGATACCAGTCAAATTAGGTCTAAAATAGTCAACATAACTTTCAACGCTGCTTTGTTTAACCCATTCAACCCCGAAGACCAAAACATCAAAATCCTTTAAAATTTAATCATTGTTATGTTTGAATATTTTGAGCTCAGTTGACTGAGAACTGTGTCCCCACACCACAACCATGACCTTGGGTTATGCATATTATGATATCCCCAGGCATATATTCAGTGGCTGGTTTATGTGAGTTAATTATGTGGATTTCTTTCAATATATTAATAAGACTACTGAAATTATGCTTCTGTCTGAATTTACTTATTTATTCCAATTTTTTACTTTACTTCTCAGAGAGTCCAATTTCAGAATTTTCTCTAGGAACTGTCACCAAATAATAAGCAGTGCTTGGCGAATGCGATTTTAGAAAAATACTGTTTGGTTGTGAAGTTGTGTTAGCTGACTAGCATAATGGATGGACCTTTCCAGTTTATTAATTTATCATATGACGTCATAATCAACTACGTGCTCGCTAACATAATCAATGTCGTGATGAATGATGTGTATAAGTTTGTCAGAAATACATAATTTGTGATGGGTTAAGCATTGTTGTACGAACTATATGCCTTTACTAATTAATAAACATGCTGTTAACCCTTTAATGACTAAATTTGTTCAAAAATTTTAAATATTTACGTATTGAATGTCCATTTTGCAGGCCAAGAGAAGACTATTTTTAAAATTTTACCACTGGAATGATGGGCTCGGTTATCGAGCCAGTCATTCCAGTGGTAAAATTTCAAAAATAATCTTCTCTTGGCCTGCAAATGGTGGGCATTCCCCACGACCACTAGAGAGGCCGGGTTTGGCCGGCTTCGTCGTGAAAGGGTTAAACATTTTGAAATTAATGTGACACTCAAATTGGTTTTTAAATATTCTACAAATTCCTTGCATAGTTTTCTGGAAATTGATAGTCAAGATGTTCAGGGATTGATCGATCCCAACACAGCCGAAGTGTGAGTGCGGATTAGCTAGAGATTGTTGGGGCATAGTTAAAACTGGAGAGATCTGTTGATCAGACAATGCTGATGGTAGTGAAATCGGAGACAAGGGTCTGTTAATCAACATTTCTTAAATTGCCAATTCATAATCAAAGCGATAAAAATCGTCCACTTTCTGTTGGACTTTTCTTCGAAATAAATGTCATTTTGATAGTGACATCAGCTAACATGTGACGTATTTGATTTTTCATCCACTGCCTTGAAAAATAGTAACTGTGTTATTTTCCACTTGGGTCGTTTATTTGGCACAAAGGAGTGAGCTAGGCATGTGATGAACCAGAATACAAAGCGTACTCTTTGTACAGATTATAAACAATCGAAATAATCAGAAATTTGTTTAAAATGTAACAAAGAAACTCGAAGGCAGGGGTCTGCAGATTTAGCTTAAACCTTCATATGATAAGTATATTTCAGAAACAAAGTATTTGCCATGCCCCAATCGAAAATGAAGGGTAATACATATCGTCAGGCCAGGCGTTGACTCTCCTGAATCACTGGTATTAAATGTAAGCTTACCCGAATAATGCAGGTTACTGGCCCAGTGCCGCACAAATATGGTGCCATATTGTCACAGTATTGGTCCAGTACCTGCCATGTAACATATGTGTGTAGGGTATACGTCATACATAGCTCTATTTCATACCATTCGTGCTGGCTAAAGCATAAAAATGATTACCTTCACCGTGCTTCTGCTCTGGTCATAAACAGTACCATGGGCGATCTCTGAGATTGGCCATGCCAAGGACACGCTTATAACGATGTTACGGTGGTAGGCTTGCGTCACCATCAATAAATCCATAATGTAAGAGACAATATCGACTGACGTTTACGCACACGGTCCCGCTCCTGACATTTGAATAAAATGCAGCGCTGCCAGAACTATATCACAATCGCCACCGCCAACCCGAAACAGCAATAGTATATGTATTATTACCAACTCAGTACTTGTATCCGTAGCGCAATAAACCCTCCCGTTCATGGGGCATTCGTTTATCAGAGCATGATGGCTTCCAAACATTGAATTTTTACGAGTACATGTCTGAGAATTGAATGCACTATTAGCGTGACATCAATTTGGTCAATTTAGTGCTATGGATGGCTTCGACAACACCGCCTTCTATGAGTATAGTATTATTATCCCTAAAGCTAATTTACCTGTTTATTTGATTTTCAGTTATTTTGACAAATTTGGGGAACATTTTTAGATTTTTCTTGGGTTAAAAGTTGTTTCGAATAAGCGTGATAAAGAATACTGGATGGATGATAAGCATGGCTATGCTGTCGAAGTGCTTTCGGCTATAACAGCGTCCAGTCAAATTAGCTTCGAAATTTTTAACAGGATGTTTAGTAAATATTAAATTCATCAAAGACATATGATTCGTACACTTGCTTCGACTATTCCAGCTTCATGAAGGAGCCTTTCTGTGCCGCCTACCCATTTTATATACCAGTTCTGATGTCGATCACCATAGGGCCTTTCCAGCCAAATTATATTGAAATCCACCAAACAGTTACTGAGGAGGAGTACTTCAAAGCAAAAATTGATGGAGAACGAATGGTTGCTATGATATAAGCTCAGTTGGCCTAGCAGGTCAGGTGGGCTAATAATACAATCAAAACGGAAACGTATTCAAAATACTGTATTAACGGAATAGACATTAACATTTTCATTTCCCTATCCAATAGGGCAGCTGACAACAATTTGTTATTGGACTTATTAATTTGAAATATTAGCACTTTCATTGACACGTCTCTAATTAAATCAAGTTTCTCTCGACATAGCAAACACATTGTTGAATATTATGAAATTATTCTTACTGAAAGCGATTAATGCCTAATGGCTTTCATTCAAATTAATCTCAAACCTTGAAAGTAAGCCAGGGGCAGTCACCGGTGACCGAGTCACTGAACGTATATAGTATGGCTCAACAAAATTGTCTAGACAAAACGCTTTGACCAGTCCTTAAAATTATGTCCTGTATTTGTTTTCATCAAACTGCACAGAGAACGAGTGTGGGTTATTTATGAATTGCATCACACTCCCAGGCTATTGATAAACAAAGTTATCAGCTATAAAGTATTGCATTAGGCATGTGTCTACACAGCCATTCTTATTAATAACCGTATACCATATTATTACAGCCAAGACGTTATCATTTTCTGAACCATTTTCTGAACTCCTCCATAAATTTTCCGCCCCCTATAGCTGCAGCTCTAGGAGGCTCCGTAGTTCGTGTAGTGCTTGCAGTGGGCGTGTCACAAACCTGGAGCTAAGCCAATAGCAATGCCAATAACATTAATACGTGAATTACTAGCATGAAAGATGTTCCTTTTTCAGTGCTATATATCATCTGTCAGTGCCTTGTTTTCATTTTACTGCAGATCACCCACGATAAGTAAATAACTCTCATACTAACTGCATATCTGTAAATAATACGGTTATTGTACTTTATCACATAAACAAGACTTCTAGCCCGTTCCATATTTTTCGATATGAGCACACGTGCTATATTCAACGGAGTATTTCCATTGGCTGTTGGGTGCGCAACCCATGTAAATCAACCAATTAAACATCGATTGATGTGAGCGTGACGCGTAGGGATTACTACACGGTACCGTTTTACTACGATTTGTTTACTACGATTTGTCATTCATGAAACGTCATCGCAAAATGTCATCGTTTGACAGTTTATCAGTCGGCAGCGGAGTAACGCTTGATGGCCGTGGCTCTGCGATAAGAAGAAAAGTGTAGTTTATGGCTGACATCGCCAGAGTTTGTGTTTGTCACTATATTTTGCTGCGCATTCAGTATCTGTTATCAAGTAGTGGCGCGGCATAGCGGCGGTATCGATTTCACGAAAATCAACAATGAGAAATCAGATAAAAGTCACATCAGCAACTATTGGCAAATATTTCAAAATTACAGTTTATATGATAGATACAATCTCAAACTCGGTCACTTTTCATATCACTATTATGAACCTCGTTGAAAATTATCAATTTTACTCTCGCTAAAGCTCGTGCAAATTAATACTTTTCAACTCGGTCCATAATAGTGATATGAAAAGTGACCTCGTTCCAGATTCTCTATTTATGTTTTAAGGCGTCATCAATAGCACTATAGCTGGATGCTTTGCAATGAAACTCGATTCTCATGTTGGCTTTATAAATAATGCACACAATCATTGCTACCCAGAAATAGCTTCCATTATGTGTAATAACCGAATGATGCCACGCACACTTTTTCACAACCAAAGCAATAACCTCACTAGTTGTATGTTTCCTCACGCTTCCAGCGACCGTTCTATTATATTATGCCTACAGCCCAGACTGCCGATATTTAGAAACGAATCTGCCTAAAAGGGCTGGTGGACATGGGTTGCAACATTCAGCAGTTATCGAGGCATACTCCCTGACTGAAAGAATTCAGCCACTAGACATTAGGATGAAAGGATGAGACTAGTGTCATAACAACTCAGTAATAATGTGTCATGACATCCTCGATTAACCTGATACTGGTGCCATGTTATTGTTTCTGGTTTGCAATGGAGGGATCCGACCTGTCGCTCAAGTATCCGGGCATCAAGATACAATCTCGCACCTGTTAACTGACATCACAATCAAAATGGCGTAGCTCCGCCACGAAAGTCGAAATGTTCATCACAAATGTGTATGTGTTAAATTTATAATTTATTAACCCTTCCGTTGAATAATTTGAAACTAATTCGCCTGGAAGCTGTCGCTGTCTTCGGCATGATTCGTGCGGGTTACTTGCATGATTACCGTGAAAGCCTATATAAAAATTGAAAACCAGTAATAGAACATTAAATAGTCTCTTCGTACCCTAAAACGCTAAAATTGTTTGGGCTGGGGAAAGCCATTTCTAGCGCTGAACTATACTCGTTATATGACCATCCGGTGCTCACACCTTTAAATCTCTTTTAAAGCTCGTCCATTTCTAACTAAGCTCCACCCATGAGTCGCACGGGTTGGGATCAATGCCGCCTATATACTTTGATGCCTGAATTCCCAGAATTCCAATTTCAAAGGTAACTATACAGGTAACTATGGCAGCAACAACGCCCAGTCAAACTAGTTTCAAAATATTCAACAGCCTGTTTATTAAATATGTTAGTTACGCCTTTCATCACACATTTTGCATATTCAACAGAATGTTTATTAAATAGTAAAGATAGACAATTCGTCCAACTGAAGGTCAATTAAAAGGTCACGACAAAATTTGCTACGCCATTCATTACGCAGTTTACTTGTGATGTGACACAATTCATTATGACGTCATATACTTGAGTGATAGATTGAATTAATCATCTGCTCATGTCGCCATGCAACGCACACGCACGCGCACACACGCACGCATGCACAACACGCACATACACACGCGCGCACGCACACGCACGCACGCACGCACGCACGCATGCACAACACGCACATACATACACACGCACGCATGCACAACACGCATATACACACGCGCGCGCGCACACGCACGCACGCACGCACGGACGCACGCACACGTACGCACGCACGCACGCACGCACGCACGCACGCACACGTACGCACGCACGCACGCACGCACGAACGCACATACGCACACGCACACGCAGGCAAGGACGCACGCACTCTCGACCGCACGCGCGCGTGCACACACACGCACACACACACGCGCGCGCGTGCACACACAATTCATGCTTGTGGGATTGGGCCTGTGAGTATTTGCATCTAGATGCAAAGGGAGTTCAGACTCTCTTGATAATGCAAGAATACAAGATAATTTAATTTTCAATCTTGCTATATTTAGACATACACATACGTTGACATTTACTCGCCATCACTAAGTGCTTCATTCAGCGTGTTGGCATTGAGGAGAAAACCTTTCAAATTATGTGTTTCTAATGTCCGTGGAACATTTGAAAAGGACCAAGTCTGCTGTCACTGTTCAGACACCGATGTATGCCATTGATGTGAAACACGAGAGGATGTGTTGAATAAATTGTTGTTTTTGTTGAAATGAATCGAACGGTTGATGTACATAATTTAAAGAAAACGAATCACAATACAAGATATATATATATAATATATATATATATATATATATATATATATATATATATATATATATATATATATATATATATATATATATATATATATATATATATATATATATTGAAATGTTTAGCGATGTAGGTATTCATTTTACCCAGTCCACCCACACATGGACACGTACTGGTATTTGGTAGAGACTTCAACAGAAACATCCACACGGCAGTCCCTTCCAAAGAAACACATGCGCCTGTCAACTCCCTCAAACTTTGCCAGGAATTTAAATCAAAGATCTCTTTCCAATGGAGACATCCGAACTGTGATACATTTATACGACGTCATAATCAATTACGACACGTGCTAGCTGGCATGACAATCAAAACGGCATAGGTCCATTGTGAATGTGCCAATATTCCGTCACAAAATTGTACGAATTACATATGTTTATTGAATTTACAATTTACTAAACATTGTGTTGACATTTTTAAAACTAATCATACTGGGAGCTGCTGCACACATAAGCAGGGCCGTATTTAGATATGTGGGGTCCCTGGGGCAAAGAATGATCGGGGGTGGGGGGGGGAATTTTTTACATCTAGGTGCTCTGAGACAGCAACAGCGCCCAGTCAAATTAGTTTCAAAATATTCAACAGCATGTTTATTAAATAGCAAACAATTACAAAGACATACAATTCATACAACGTGTCGGAGTATTTGAGATTTGGTGACTGTCTTTATGGAACCCTTTGTGACGTAATGATTGTGACGTCATCATACACGCGCTGGACTGATTATGACGTCATACGAGGTCAGATTATGGACGAATACTCTGCAAAGGTAAATTATGACCTCAGGTACCTGATGACAGATCAATCCATGGGCTTACGAAGTTAATTGATTTGCATCTTATTCTACAATATGTCAACTGCCCTTGGGTGTAAGGCCTACATAATTCTATGGTAATTAGGATTATATATTTGTGCATATGGCCTACATTAAATGCTGCTTTCTGACGAGATCAATATTTTAGCAGATGAATGAGCAATGGACTGTAAAATGTTACATTTGTCTTTAACCCTTTCCTGACGATGATGACCACATCTGGCCTCTGCATGGGTCACAGGGAGTGTCCATTTGCAGGCTAATAAACGAGATTTTGGAAAATATAACCGAGCCAGTCATTTCGCTGGTATATTTTTAAAAATAATCTTATCTTTGCCTGTAAATGGACATTTAATATGCGAATGTTTCAATATTTCTGACCAAATTTAGCCATTAAAGTGTTAAACTCTTTGACCCTTGAATTTCCTGAATCTGTATTCTAAGGCCGTGTTCTCACTAGAGAGCTAATCTGGAATAATGCCATCCCTCAGTATGGCGTTATTCCGGATTAGGTCTCTAGTGGGAACACAGCCTAAGTTACGTCCTAATCTGAACGGTGAGTATTTTGAAACTGACTCGAAAGGAACCTGTTACGACTATCGGCTATCACCAACAACACATCTCTGTCAAATTTGACTCAAAATACCAAACAGAATAAATGTTAAATTCCAAAAGAATTTTCGTGTTTGTCTTTTGGCGTTCAAAGGGTTAAGCATATCTTAATCTACAATATTTCTAGCTATGCCCCGCCCATTTATATCTAAACTCCGCCCATAGTTTGCGCGTGTTTGGCATCGATTTATTTACTTTGAACCCTGAATTCCCAGAATCCCAATTTCTTGTTAACTATACAGGTAAGCTGTTGAATAGTTTGAAACTATTTTCAGCAGAATGTTTATTAAATAGTAAATCCGTCAAAGAGATAACATTTGACCAACTATTCCAACTTCATGAGGGCGTATTCTCTGTCAATGAACCTTTCCATTTTTAGCTATGCCCCGCCCATCAATAGCTAAGCTCCACCCACACCTCTCAGGGTTGGGATTGATCGATCCCCGAGTGCCCTAACTATCAATTTCCTGAAAACTATACAGGGAAGCTGTTGAATATTTTGTAACTAATTTGACTTGGTTCCGTTGCTGCCTATGGCTGCAACAGCGTCCAGTCAAATTAGATTCAAAATATTCAACAGAATATTTATTAAATAGTAAATGCATAAAATGTGTACAACAACGCATAGGCCCTCTTCAAATATGCGTTCGTGACGTACTTATCGACATCATTCATGACGTCATTCATTATGATGTCATTCTACCCATTACGTAGTTGATTATGACGTCATATGTTGGGTGGATACTCTGGAAAGGTGAATTATGATAGTGACATCAGCCTACGTGTGCCATGATTGATTATGACGTCATATACTTGACTGATAGACCGGGAAATTTACTGGTGCTCTTACTCCCTAGGGCAGTATCAGCGCCCAGTCAAATTAGTTTCAAAATATTCAACAGCATATTTATGAAATAGTAGAGACATGCAATTCGTACAACCTGGTGGATTATTATTAAACCTTACCACTCTGATAACAAAATTTAAAAATTTCAAATTAAATTAAAATATGACCTGGTGTTCATCTTCCAATAAATTTGGTAAACGATGTGACTGTTGTCCACCAAAATTGTGGGAAAGTGATCACCAGTTTCTTTGCTATTGAAAGATTTACTATTGACATCAGAGTGCTTAGGGTTACGCGTTTAAGACGGACTAAATCCAGTCTTTCATGACGCAATTGATTATGACGTCATCATACACATTGTTAATTATGACGTCATATGATTGACTGAGAAACAGAATTCATGAATTGCGACATTATTGTACCATCAACAGGCAAACACCTATTCAACTGGATACGCTTTGATGTTTTGACCCCTGCCCAGTGATCCCTATTTCTGACCTTTACCTGATGTCCGGATTCAGCCATAGACAGCAATATGGATGATCTATGGCATCAGCCACCTCGGTCATAGACAGTGCCATGGGCGAATTTAGCCATGTCAAGGCCAGTCTTATGACGATGCTGCTGCTGCTGCGTTGGCTTGCTTAGCTACAAATCCATAATGTAAGTGACAACAGCGACTGACCTTGATCCAATACATTGGCGTACGCGTTCTCACCATTCTCATCATGTTTCTTCGCGTCTAGTGATTGACGACGTGACTGTTAACCCCATTTGCATTCACCATATTATTTTTAACAGCAACAGGTTATAATTTTAAGTTCGAACTGTTTTCCTTTGCAAACACTAGATTTTAATTTCAGGGTTTCCCGTCTCTTGTTTATTTAATCATATGCAGTTATTTTATAATAGTTACGTTTTTTTATAGCATTATCTTTCAGTTTCCGTTTTTAGATATCCAGCCCCCGTCCCACATCTGAGAGAAATAACGTAATTGCCCCTCCCAAGCTCCCTCCTTACTCAGAATATAGCACATACACACGCCAACAACAGCTCATTAGGCAGCAACAGACAATACATACACTCCTAGCATCATCTTAACTTTGAATATTTTAGTTTTACTTTCATTTCGCAACCCTTCGGAGGAGCTATGCAACCCATCGCGGAAGCACCATCTAAGAGGGTCATGGTTTAAAACAAAAGCAACTGAACAAATGAATGAACGAACGAATGAACGAACGAACGACGGCCACAATTCAGCAACCTTTTAACTCAGATATCCGCCAAAACAGCTTCTGCAGTGTTCTCTCGATAGTCGAGGCAGTCATTTCAGTGGTAAAATTTCAAAAATAGTCTTCACTTTGTCTGCAAATGGAAAGTTTCTATGAGAAATTGAAAAAATTGAAATTTTCTTGAACAAATTCGAGGGTGAAAGTATTAAAAATCTAATGATTGCGATGTAAAAACAGACGTCTATGTGAAAGAATGCACTCGAAGGAGATGCTGACTCGTGCATTTGCGCTCTGTCATAAAAATGTACTTAGTGACTCACATGAACTAGATTGTTGATCCGTTGACCTCAAACTGAACACATTTATGAAGTGTCGTAATATGAAGGGGTGTGCTAAATCGGGTGCGTTCACCTTCTTGCGTTCCAGAGTTATGGCCAAAAAGGTGTATTCTGGTATGCACTTCCTGACCCAGTGATCTATATATTTGATGTTGTGCCTGGCCAACATAGAACTTCCTGCCACCTGGAATATGAATGGATGGGCCAAGTTTGGTGATTCTGTCTACTTGCGTTCACGATTAAAGCCTTAAAATGTGTATTTCGGTATGTACTTGTTGACCCTGCTACCTAGATATTTGAACTTTTGACCTGAGACTTAAATTGGTTCTAGCCAAACAAAATACGAATGCGTGTTACAGCTTGTGTGATTCTATCTTCTAGCATTTCAGTTATCGTCGAAAATGTTATTTTCATAATGACTACGTGACACCATGACATCGATGTTTGACCTTTTGACCTGAAACTAAAATCTTTTCTAATGACTCACAATATGAATGTGGTTGCAAAATTTGGTGATTCTATCCCAAAGATTCAGGAGATATGCCTCGAATATACAGAGAAACAGACATACAGAGAGACAGGCGAAGGCAGACAAGCCGACCAGCAGGCATGCAGGCAGGAAAACAGACAAACAGACAGACAGCGTTCGTCGGCGTGAGCAATAATATCGAATCTGTATGCAATAGTATATCAGTGCAATACAACATTTCTAATGCGATTAGCATCCCTTTAATTAAACACATTTAATAATTGTAAATACGGCGCAGCGCATAACTAATTTAACACGTTTCCATAGAAAAAAAACCCACAGAAACATAGTGAAAAATGTTATGTTGAATATTTTGAACATAATTAGTCTGAGAGATATTGCTGCCTTATTACATTTTGTTTTCTTTTGGAAATATTTGAAGTTATTTCTGAAATGTACTGTAGTTTTCTGTGGACCATTTGAAGTGAATGTGATAACGTATAACCATAAAACCGTATATCCATTTTGCCGGAATAGATTTTTTAATATAGACCCTATTCTAATTAATTTGACCCAAAACTCTCTTTACCGAATGAATAATCGCAACAGTTTGGGTCATCTAAAAATACGTCTATAGCTTGTTTATAGGGCCATGCCATTTCCATAAAAGGACTCAACATCTTGTCATTCACATTTTGCTGACATTCTAATGAATCTAAATTATTTTCAGACAGAATATCGGTTTTAACGCAGTGTTACTAGTTAAGCCATATACGTGGAAACCTGGTGTTCAGTCATATAAAAGTGAAATGGTGTGAATAATTTGAGAACGATTTGTCTGAAAGCTGTTTCCGCTTATGGCAGCAACAGCTTTCAGTCAATTCATTCTCATAATAATCAACATTTCCCTCTTCCGGGTCTAGGTAAGAAACGTGATAGGGTTTTGGAACGAAATTCATTTGTTTCTAACTTCTACAATGTCGCGCTTCTAGTTTTGGTATGTTCTTTATTTTCCCAGTCAAGGACAAATTTACGAAGCATATTAGTCGTCAGTATCCAGCTCCGTTCATTGGTTGTAATTAATCATAGCCTAGTATACGGGACCTTGACACAATTGAATAATAAAAACCTCATCATCTGGATAATATGTTGTTTCAGGTAAAAGTATTAAATTATGTTAACCTTGAGCGCGCGCTCACGCCTGTTTAGTTGAATAAGTTGGATCTACAGAGCCTGGGTTTGCTCGAGAAGCCAAGAAGTTAGCATGATACATGGACAGCTTAGTCATAAATTTAATGTGCCCGCCTGACGTCATCGTCATGAAATCCAAGATGGCGTCAAAATATCGTGTTAAAATTAAAAACAACGACTTTGCAATTCACTTATTCAGAAAAAGCAAAAAACCCAAACAATGTTGTGTTTGAATTATTTAGAATAAATCCGCGCCATAACAGTAGTCAATAGATATAGACTGGCCCCGGTGAATGTGGTGACATATGAATTTGTTACCCTTGGTAATGCGCTGTGGCCATGAATGTGCTGGACCTGCAACTGAGCTGGACATGTCCCTGATAAAGCCCCATGGATCCGCATTGTGGGGTTTCAGTCACTAGGATAGATTCAACAGAATTACCTCATTTATGATGCAATTGCCTGTGACGTCATAGTATTGTCTGAGAAACTGGACTCCTCCAATAAACGCCAAATACCTTCATCCAGGTCAGCAGCTTCTGCATTCTACACTGTTCACTGTGGCACCCGCCACACATAGCGACACACCTCAGCAAGCGCCACACATAGTGACATACCTCAGGCTGTCCTACAACTACCCAAATTTGTACCACATTGGTTTTTCGGCGATGTACAGTACATTATCAGCTGATGGGGCCAGTCTGTGTGGCTTGGTTCACGTCTTGCACCATGTTCCATTCCCATTATAAAGTATCCAGAACATTTTTCATCAAGCATGGATCAAATTAACACCTACATATTTACTTTCAGTGAGTGAAGATTATGCAGCCCAGTCACTTAACCGACTTCATTGAGCCTTGATCTTGTTTTATCCGCCATCATGGTTTTAAATGTCAGTTGACGAAGGGCTGCAAGTCCACACTCACCTCTGTTTCCATACATTACAATAACAGCTTCTCTCCGACGGCTCCTACAGAATCCGCAGTACCTATTAGATCAGTGATTGCTCTGGCCAAAATCTTAAAAATATTATGCTTTTTAGAAAGTTTATCAATGACATCTTCCCAAAGCCATAGCATTTAGATCTGGTATCTCAACCTGTCCACATATGCGCGAAGAGCATATGGTCTTTGAGAGAATGGTGAAGTGCTTGACACAAATCTCCGATGATACGAATGCAAGATACATTGTCCGCCTTTCTTGGTTAGTTACATAGAAAAATATTCACCATCACAAACTCCACTTCCACAGACTGTTCATTTCGAATAAGCTCGAGAGTCGTTGAGATAATTGTGGCCAATCTCTACTAGTTGATGGACTAATTCTTGGATGAATTAGACATTATTCGCTGCATTCACAAGAATCTTCTTAGATCATCGTCTGCCTTGTTATCTAATTTCAGAGAAGTTGTGTTGAAATTTTTCTTGGCATTCATTGAATGTCGCAACTATCCCTGGTCGTTAATGTTTGGATGGATGTATCCATCGTATATCACCCTGCCCACTCCAAACTGATCTTTCAAATAAGACCAGTACTGGTTGATTACACATCTATAATTCGTGCGGTTTGATCAGCCAACCTGATTTATTAGCCAGTGACAATCTAGGATAACAAAACTCTGCTTCACATCGTCATCGATTCCAAGGTCAGAAGGTAGAATATGTACGTTTGTATTGGCCAAATCTAACTTCTCCGCATGGCTCATGACATATTTCTGAAATAGCGATGGCACTGTGCTCAACTCATATTTAAAATGGAAATCAATGTCTTCACCGGATTTCGTTGCCATTTCGATGCAGCATAAAAGTCAGATCACTGGATTAATGTGGGTCGTCTTTCCAATTTCCATTTCATAATGTATTCCTTGTCCCACTTCTGTAGCAGAGTCACAATCTCTGGTCTTTGTTTTCAAGGTGGTTGGCATGGATTACAGTTATGTGACATCGGAATCATATGGATTATTATCATCGAACCGTGCTATCAGTTTGTACAGGTCGTTGATGTCTCTTTCCGGTCTAGTTTTGCAACGGAATAATATACTTGAGACAAGTTAGATAAAAGAAATTCTGAGACACTTGCTTCAACTAAGTGTACTCAGAGAATACTCAGGTTGCCAACCCTGCCGTAGATATAGACACATTTTCTTTCTAGTCGAACAATTGCTTTCATACCGTGGCATTTGCCTCCTATGGCTATCCATATAATAATGACTTTCTGAAGTGTAGTGAGAATGAATGAGACTGTGATCATTAGACTGTTGTTGGATTATGTATTCGTCTGGCTGACAAATGTCACGTAAGACCCAATACTATGACAGTAATGTGAATGCAAAGCATTATCTTTGATAAACTCAAACATTAACTAAAGCACATTTATGATGTAGGGCCAGACACCTAGCAGACATTTTCTGTCCTCTAATAGTAAGCTACCTCCTAAGTGTCTGTCTGTTCCTAGCTGTAGGAGACACATTGCCCCATGCAACCTGTGCAATTAGTTATTCAAACCTGGAGCTAGGTCCATAATAAGGCTAAGAATAGTAATAACTTTCAATTACTAGCATGGAAAATGTGTCTTTGTCTGAACTGTGTGCCATCTGTCAGTTCCTTATTTTCATTTTACTGAAGTTCACCAACGATAAGTGAATAACTCTCATACTAACTGCATATCTGTCAATGATCTAAGTGTACATTATCTTATAATGTGACATGAATATCACAATCTCCTATAAAGCTGGAGGATTTACACTATTTAAACGCGATTCTCATGTTGGTCTAAATAATGAATATATAATCATTGCCACCTAGAAATACCTTCCATTACGTGTAATAACCCAATAAAGCCACGCACGATTTTTCACAATCAAAGCAATAACCTCGTACTATAAGAATGCGCCTTTCCGGTTAATCCATCAATCATATGATGTCATAATCAACTACGTGATGTGTAGACTGACGTCATAATTAATGGCATCATGAATGATGTAGATAAGTTCGTGACGAGCGCTTAATTGATGATGGACTAAGCATTGATATACGAATTGTATGTCCTTACTATTTAATAAAGATACCGTTGAATATTTTGAAACTAATTTGACTGGGCGCTGTTGCTGCCATAGCGACAGCACAAGTCAAATTAGTTTCAAAATATTCAATAGCTTACATGCATGGCTTTCTGGAAATTGATTGTCAGGTAGGTCAGGAGTCGATCGATCCCAACACGGCGAAGTGTGGATGGAGCTTAGATAAAGATAGCTAAAACTGGATTCCTTCATAGTCATGTCAGGTAGCTGTATCTTGGCCCACACTTCCAGGAATAATCTTATTCCATGGCGCCTTCAAACCAGAATGGATATTTTTTTAATGAATCCGATTACAAGTCACTGTCGCCTTAGGTAGTAATATTAATCAGTCAGTCCGTTTTCTAAAAGATTCAGCCAATATCTGGTCCTTCTTACAGATAAATACAGCCACTGAGATTTAGGATAAAACGATGGGACTCGTGCATTGGCAAGCAATGGATGAATCTGGTCTGTTGATCAACAAAATGACGTCATAATCAATTAAGTCACATGTAGGTTGACGTCACAACCATAATTGCCAGAAATACTCTTTCATGAAGCTGGAATGGTCTGTCAAGTGTACGAATTGTATGTCTTTGGTGAATTTAATGTTTAATAAACATTCTGTTGACAATTTTGAAATTGATTTGACTGGGCACTGTTGCTGTCAAAAGCACCTAGGCAGCATAGCCATGCTTATCGACCATCTATAGCCTTATTTATAACACTTATTCAATACAGGGTAATAAAAAAATATATATCAAATTATCCAAAGAACTTTCCCAATAGCTGGCAATCAAACAAGCGGGCAAATTCGCTTTATAAACAATAATAATAATAATAATAATAATAATAATAATAATAATAATAATAATAATAATAATAATAATAATAATAATAATATACTCATATATGCATATAAGGCGGTGTTGTCGAACCCATCCACAATCCGCCATTGTCCAAATTGGGGTCACGCTAATAGTGCATTCAATTCTGAGACTTGTACTCAGCAAAATAGAATCTGTGGAAGCCACCATGCTCTGATAAACGAATAACTCATGGCCGGGAGGTTTTACTGGGCGACGGATAAAAGTAATGTATTTTTCGTCCATTATATAATACAGAGACTATTGACGTTCCTGTCTGGCGGCGGTGATTGTGACAAAGGTCTGTCAGGGATTCATCTCGCTCAAATGTCAGGAGTTTAGTGAGCGGGACCGTCTACGATATGTGCTCTGATCAAGGTCAGTCGATATTGTCTTTTACATTATGGATTGATTGATGGTGAAGCAAGCCAACAATAGCATCATCGTTATAAGCGTGACCCTGGTATGGCTAATCTCAGAGATCGCACACCGTACTGTCTCTGACCAGAGCGGGCGTACAGTAAAGGCAATCACTTTTATGATTTAGCCACCATGGTTGATATGAAATAGAGCTATGTATGGTGTGTACCGCATACACATATGTTACAGGGCCGGTACTGGATCAATACAGGGACAATATGGCCCCATATATGTGCAGTATGTCCCAGTAACCTGCATTATCCAGGTAAGCTTAGATTTAATACCAGTGATTCAGGAGGATCAACGCCTGGTCAGGTGATTTGCATTGCTTGCATAGCACTTGGTTTCCAAAACATACTTATCATATGCAGCTTAAAGCAAAACATCTAAACATATAGACCTCCGTCTTTTTGTCACATTTTTAATAAATTTCGGAATTTGCAAGTTTCTTGTTTTTTACAGTTTCCAGAATTCTTCATCCAATGGCTCTTTCCAGTTTTAGCTATTCCCCGCCCACCACTAGCTACGCTCCACCCACACCTTGTTCGTGTTGGGATCGATCGATCTCTGAACTTCCTAACTATCAATTTCCAGAAAGCTATACAGGTAAGCTATTGAGTATTTTGAAACTAACTTGACTATATCAGCAACAGCACCCAGTCAAATTAGTTTCAAAATATTCAACAGAATGTTATTAAATGGTAAAGACATACAATTCATACAACGTGTCGAACTATTAAGCGTTAAAGAGGACTATATCGAGTCATTCATAACATCATGATTATGACCTCATCATACGCGTCAACTTGTTGATTATGACGTCATATGTGTTGATGATAAACTTGGAAAGACCCATTAGCAATCAAGTGCTTCATTCAGCATGTTGGCATTGAGTAGAAAACTTTTCAATAAAAGGACTAAGTCTGCCGTCACTGTTCCGACACTGATGGATGTTATTTATGTGAAACGCGATACGATGTGATAAACAAATTGGTGCTTTTGTTGAAACCATTCGAATGGTTGATGTTCATAATTCAGAGAAAACGAATCACAATAAAATACATTTATCTATATCAATTTGGTGGGATTCAATTCAGCTACTCTACCCCACAAATGGGTGTGGACTGATATAGGACATTCTGCCATGAAGAAGCTAATAAGAACATCATTTCTGTAATATATCAACATTTATATCTTTAAGTTGCAGTTGGTACTGTAAACACCATAAAAATATAACGTGTATATAAAATGAAGATGTCGTTAACTTTCCCAGTATGTCCAACTACTGACTACACTAAGGGCCTCCATGTACATATACATGTACATTTACATGTGCCATGTTGACATGTCTCTTACATTTACTTTTCAGGTCCACCGATTTGTAGCCTAGTGTATCGCCTGTCTTGGTAATTGTAACTGGCCTATCCTACGTACTCAATATATATCCAATAAAATCACAATCATGGCTCAAGTAAAAAGTCAATTTATAGAGATGTGGGGATTCATTTCAGTCATTACATCCCACACATGGGTTTGGACTGATATAGGATAGAACATTCAACAGAAACATCCACACAGCAGTCCTTTCCAAATAAACACCTGCTCCTATCAACCCTATCAACCCCTTCCAAATTTGCCAGGAATTTTAATCAAAGACATTTCTCCAATGGAGGCTTCCGATCTGTGCAATTATGCGACGTCATAATCACTTATATCAAGTGTTAGCTGTAATTACAATCAAAGTGGCGTTGGTCCATTGTGAACAAGGCAATGGTCCGTCACGAAATTGTATGAATTGCATGTCTTTAATGATGTAGCAATTTACTAAACATTGTGTTGAGATTAACCTAATCTGACTGTGAGTTGCTCCAGCCACAGACAGCAAAAGCCAGGTGTCAAATCAGCTGAAATGTTACATATTTAATTTTAATGTCAGCTACTTGATGGCAGATCAGACAACTCCATAGTTGAACGTACAATAGCCATGATGCGGCTACGAAATTAATTGATTTGAATATTACTCTATAATATGTCAATATGCCCGTGTAGGGCTTACATAAATCTATTAACAGGCGGGTGACTAGGAATATAAATTCTTGCATATGACCTACATCAAATCGAGATCATTATTAATCAGTCAAACGATAGATGGGCTGTCCAATGTTCCATTTATCCGTAACACTTTCCTGGCAAAGATGGGCAAATCCGGCTTCTGCATTGGTCTTCAGAAAGGTCCACATGCTCGGTAATCGATCCAGTCATTTCGGTGGTATATTTTCCAAAATCCTCTTTTATTAACCTACAAACGGACAATTAATAAGCAAATATTTCCATATTTTGACCAAATTTATCGAATTTCTGAAATCTGAATTCTAATGTAGGCACTATATGCTGTTAAGTATTTTGAAACTAATGCAATGAAACCTGTTGATGCTATTGGTAACAAAATATCTCTGTCAAATTTGCCTCAAAATACTCAAACGGATAAATATTAAATTCTAATAGAATCCTTATGTTTGTCTTTTCGTGTTCAAAGGGTTAATCAGCTAAAAGACATATCATAGTGTACAATTGAGGGATCCGATATGTCACTCAAATATTACGTCGTAATCAATTACGTTACATGTACTATGACGTCACAGTCATAATTGACAGAAATTCTCCAGCACAAAGCTGGAATAGTCCGTCAATTGTATGACTTTGATAGAGTTACTATTTAATAAGCAATCTGTTGACATTTGTTAAACTAATTTGACTGGGAACTGTTGCGGTCATAGACAGCAACAGCATACGGTCAAAATAGTTTCAAAATATGCAACAGCTTACCTATATAGCTACTTTAATATTGGGATTCTCGGAATTCAGGGTTCGATCGCAAAGCGTGGGTGCAACTTACCTAGATATGGAAAGGGTATATATCTACATATCTACATATGGAATGTCTACAACAACAACAACAACAACAACAACAACAACAACAACAACAACAACAACAACAGCATCGGTAAATGTGGATTCACCGATTATGACATCATCAACGGTCATCAGCTCAAACACCTCTTCAACTGGATAGACTTTTGACCTCTCTCCAGAAATCCTCAATTCTGAGCCGTATCTAGCTTCCGAATCCAGCTATAGACAGTAACATGGAAGGACGATCTATGGAATCAGCTACCTCAGTCATATAGTCCAGTAGAAATCAACAGAAATATAGGCTAACCCGGACATTTTGTATAACAGACGATTTTGTGTTCCAAACACTTTTTATGACTGTCCAAAGTCCACACAAGAAATTCTCACAAATTCACACTTGGGAAAACCTGATGTTTAACCCTTTGAAGTCAGGGAGCGAAATGTGAAAAATATTTAGCATAAATAGATAATCTGTTGAGAATTTTATAAAATTAGACCTACTGCCAATTGCTATTGTCAATTGTGTATATGACAACAGATCCCAGTCAAATTACCTTTAAGACATACTAATGTAAATTAAAATTAATCAGTAAAACCTGTCTATAACAACCATATATGATTTGATACATGAGTGTGAATTCCAGAACATGGTACATCAATGTACGGCCAGTTTTTTTAAAGAGCTGACGGAGAGAGTTACACATTGACAGCATGTTGATCGCAACTATGCAGTCAATGATATAAATATTCCTAACGCTATTATTCTTACTTTTACAATAATATGTAGTCCGGGGTAAATTTTGAAAATGTTACTTGAAGTAAGTTAAGTCGATTCAATTATAAAACGATAAATATATAGAGTCAAAATCACATTGTTCATGCTAATTAATGGTTTAGTACTATTATGTCTGACCCTACGCAAGAAAAAACATGTGTTGTATATAATGTTTCCCATGATATCAGCAGATCTAGAAAACTTAGTCATAAAGGGCTTTCAACGCTGCTTGACGCTTCAAAGCTTCGTGGAGATGGTATTGATTTGAAACCATCTCCGTCGAACGAACATTATGTACACGATAAATGCTACAAAAATTATACGTTGCCTAGAAATATTGCAAAAGTGCAACAGCAAAACAGAAACGATGAAGGAGTGCGACCATCTACCCCTACACTGCGCTCTGAATCTAATCATTAGGATTACCATATCATTGTTTGATATGTGCTGAAGAGCTCGACTTTGATGCCGTCCGCCGTCACCCTGAACGGCATTCTCACATAAGCAATATTGAATATGTTAGTACGGGTAAACTCAGTGTAGTCCAGGGAACCTTGTTTAACTCCTGTGGCAAAAGGCACGATTAGTTAGCGAATGATGTTAAAGCAAGAATACTTTTTGCAGGTAACCTATGTGCTGTTAAAGCCAAATATCATCGTCAATGTATGCAAGAATTCATCTCTTGTAGAAACATCAGTTCGGGTGGTGCTTCTGGAAGTAATGCCCAGAAATTTGATGAAATGAATGATGTGGGCTTTAACCATCTATGCAATTGGCTAACAGCACCAGGACAGCAACAGCGCCAGTTCACTTTACACGACCTTCGTACGCAATTGACCACCTACTTGCCAAATGGTGTACCCGCATATAGCATAAAGCATGTCCAGCGTCGTCTGCTCGGCCGATTTGGGACAAATGTGACAATATCCCAGGTTGAAGGCAAGACACAGAAACATGCTGTGAAAGTCAAACACATATGTCAACGGATGATATATGGTCAGAGCTGCGCAATTTATACGATGCTATTATGTCACATGATATTTCAGCAGACGATGTTTGTGACAATGACCATTTGCAAGACCTATGTAAGCAAGTTTCTAATTTGAAGGAAAACGTAGAGAAATCAAGAACTGGTAAATTGTAGTCGTTGTTCATGGAATTTGTCGCCATTGTACGAGTGTTCAGGGCTGAGCGTACTGGTAATTGGCGCCTTCATTTAAAGGCGACACAACTAATGTTGCCATTCTTTGCTGCTGCAGGGCACAACAATTACACAAAGTGTTGTCGCCTTTACCTCCAAGATTCTGATGATCTATGTACTTGTCTGGATGGTCCCATGCACGAAGGGCACTTTGCTGTACGCAGGAATGCTAAACTGTATTGGAGTGGTACCTGGTCTGATATGACAATTGAACAGAGTCTAATGAGAGCAGGAAGACACAGACTGGATTGATCAATATAACGCACAAGGAATCAAAATGGCTTCTCACTGCACACATCATAGCACAGTACACACATGCTCTGCGGTCATTGACTGACACGTTCACCGGAACATGGTCGGAACAACACAGAGATATTCACCCTGCAAATATGAGACGAGATGTAGAAGACATGAAGAAATTCGCTCTGTTTCTCAGAGAACACAATCCATTCGCAGTTGAAGACGACCAACTGAGAAATATCGCAACTGGTTTGATTGCAGACCATCGTGTTACTGCCGAAGATGCCATTGATATTGGTCGAAGAATTCAGGAGAAGTTAAATGAGAAAAGGTTTGGCGACATTACGCTAAAGAAAGCAGATCAAGCTGTAACATTTGCTGTCATGCGAAAGGTAGTTAAAGTAGGAAATGACGATGTCCATATGTCTTCCCAGGAGCTGTACCATTGCTTAATGTCAACTTCATCTGTTTCAGGACCTCCAGACAAAGCGATCTTTGAATACGAGCTTGCAACGGTATGTTCCACGATGACGGAACTATGAGGAAATCGCAAAAGTCACAACTGGCGAAGTATATAATTGAAATGAACACATCAATGCTACAGCAAGATACAACAGAGCCAGCTGCAAGAGTATTTGATGGCTGCGCACTTTTGCATCGGATACCATGGCCTACAGTTGGAACAATGGAGACCGTTTGTAGCTCATTCGTAGCATCAGTAGTACATTATCAGAGGCTTGATGCGCCTGTATGCGTTATATTTGATAACTATCAAACTGAGACCACAAAAGATCAAGAACGGAAGCGACGACGGCTTAATCAAGTTGGCGCTCCTGATGTAGCTGTCCATGACAACACACCTGTTCCAGGAAACAAAACTGGATTCCTATCAAACAAACGCAACAGGCAGAATACCATAAATCTGTTGGCAAAACATTTATCAGATGCAGGTGTTGAGGTGGTACATGCAGTAGATGAAGGCGATGCTGATGTGGTGATTGTAAGGAGAGCATTAGAATTGGCAGGAACTGAAAGAACAACGATAGTTGTTGCTGACGATACAGACATATTGATCTTACTCCTCTATCATGCAAGCACCTCTGCAAATATTTTCCTATAAACAAAGCAACATAAGCTATGCATCAAAGTGGCCACAGAGATCTTAGGCAGGGAATTGTGTATGTGCCTGCCATTCGTCCATAGTATGTTTGGATGTGACATGACATCAGCTTTATAAGGCATGGGCAAAGTAAAGCATATGAAAATGATCCAATCTTCACCAACCCTCAGACAAGATGTACTTGCATTTGGTGACATCTCCAGATCAAAGGCGGATATAATGGTTATTGGTGAAAAGTACATTAAGTCTGTGTATAGTGCTGGATCAAGAAGTGCTGGCTTAGACAATCTCAGATACATGACTGCCATCTCTCCTAAGCATGTACCAGTTGAAAGGATGCCACCCACACGTAGGGCAGCATACTTCCATAGCCTTCGGGTTCATCTCCATGCAAGCACATGGCTTCACCTAAAAACTGTGTTAAAGAAAGAAGAGTATGGTTATGCAGTAGAACAAGGATCAGTGACGGCAATCATTACGGACAAGTCAGCAGCGCCTCCGGAGCTACTTCTAAATATAAGGTGCCAGTGTAAAAGCAGCACATGTCTGTTCCTCGTGTAGTTGCTCCAAGAAAGGCATTCCCTGTAGCATACATTGTAAATGTGAAGGTCACTGCCTTAACAGCTCGAAATTTGAAAGTGAAAATGCATAGACAAATTTCAGCCATTCTGCCT
This sequence comes from Chaetoderma sp. LZ-2023a, assembly GCA_034401795.1. NCBI lineage: Eukaryota > Metazoa > Mollusca > Caudofoveata > Chaetodermatida > Chaetodermatidae > Chaetoderma > Chaetoderma sp. LZ-2023a. Next base: position 101,497,240 of record CM067359.1, on the reverse strand, counting down.
GTTCGCTGTGTTTCACAACAGTCGCTCAGTTTGCATGAAATTTATAGTTTATCAAGTGATTTTGATGATGAAATACTTTAAACTGTACACCACTTACCAAAACACGGGTTTTTAGAGTCAAAATACATATTACCTGGTTATTGGTCATCGCCCTGGCGGCCATTTTGAATTTTCTCTAAAAAACATATTTCCCCATGTGTGAATTTTGGAGAATTTTTCTGGGATGTATTTTGGGCCATACCGAAGTGATTAAAACAAAAATGTGTCTGTTATACAAAATGTCCGGGTCCATGTTAATTTCTACTGTACTAATAGGCCGTGTTCTCACTAGAGACTTAATCAAGAATAACGCCATACTAAGTATGGCGTTATTCCTGATTAACTCTCTAGTGAGAACATGGCCCTAGACAGTGCCCTGGGTGATATTTGACGTTAGCCAGGTCAATGTCAGTCATATGACGATGATGCTGCTGCATTGGCTTACTTAGCTCAAAATCCATAATGTATACGGCAATATCGACTGACTTTGATCCGTGCCATTGGCGCATGCGTTCTTACAGCTCTCCCCACCGCCAAACCCACGTTCTCGCCAGACTCCTGACATTTGCACGAGATGTATCCTCACCAATCACCCGCTCCGCAAGGAAAATACGAAACGACGACACTACCGCCAGTTCAAGTATTATATAATGGCCGAAAAAGACATTACTTTTATCCGTAGTATCGCAATAAAATCTCCGGTTCATAAGTCATCCTTTTGCCAAAGTAACTATGATGGCTTCCGATGTTTCTATGAAGCTTATAGAAAGCTAAAAAAAATAATGTACTATTCAAGTAGAGTCTGGCATTAAAATTTACAGAAGCACGTTTTTATGCCTAAAATGACATTTTTTCCTCTTCAGATCTTATGTTATGCTCTTAGTAGGCCTACCCTGGAATATATTAGCACATGCTCACTATTCGAGAGGAAATAAACCGAATATAGGGAACAGAATTTATCAAATTAAATTATTTTAAGTGCCGATTAAGCCTGCTAGAACTGGGGGAGAGGCGTGTGTGGAAGGAATATTTTGGACCATGGGAAAAGCAAAATTAAAAACAGATAGGGGGTTGGGTATCGAGGTTGGGGTGGTAGGGTGGGTCGGCTAGAAAACTGACATCTCGATGCTCTCAGGTGCCATCGTCTGCTTTTTCCAGAGGTAAATATATACCATTAGTTGGGGGTTATATTATTATATTTGTAGCCATTAAATTGTATTTTTTCATTACGAATATAGTTATTTCATGATACATAACATAGCAAGTCACCAAGTTTACAATATCATGTTATGCAGGTGCTTTCTTTACAAAGGAAAGTAACTGCAAACACGCTGACCCTTCTTCTTACTAGAAATAATGGATCTTTCCAGTTTATCCATCCATCATATGACGTCATAATCAGCTACGTAACGTTTAGGATGGCGTCATAATCAATGACGAATGCCGTAGATAATTGCGTCACAAACGCATAATTGTTGACTGACAACATGAGGCTGTTGTACGCATTGTATGTCTTTAATATTTAATAAATAGGATGCTGAATATTTTGAAACTAATTTGACTGAGTGCTGTTGCTGCCATAGACAGCAGCAAAACCCAGTCAAATTAGTACAAAATATTCAAAAAGCTTACCTATACAGTTTTCTGGAAATTGACAGTTAGACAGCTCAGGGATCGATCGATAACAACGAACAAGGTTTGGTGGAGATTAGATAGAATTGCACCCCCCCCCCCCCTACCCCAACACCCCCCCCCCAACTAAAACTGCTTACAGCAGCAATGTCTTCCAAACGAATTATGTTCCAAATATCCGACAGAACATTCCGCACAAACATGTTTCAGGTTTTTTTAAACATGTTAACTTATTTCCCCAGCTGTACCGTACTCGTCATCCTGCTTTAGAGGTCAGCCAAATAACACGGAATGGACGTACATGTTTGCCCTATATTTTGTCCCAATCGATTCCTGTCACTCCTCTATGATGGAACCGTCAAATCCCATTCCCGCGATTACGTAGTCGCAGCAGTCTCGGTGCCAAGGCCACCACGGTCGAAGCTGTCGGGTTCCCGCGATACGGCAGTAGGCCGACAAAATCGAGGCTATAATTAGGAAACGAAGCACATCAAAATGTCACTCCTGGTGAGCTCTGACGTAATAGGTTGCCATGACAGTAGACCGCGTCTTTATATCCTGAATTTCATTCTCTTGATTTGTATCGCGAACGAGACCGTACATCAAACATCAGGCAGTAATTTCGCGTATTCGGCCAATCAATCATCAATAATTATCCAACCAATATAAGAACATTTTGACATATAACACTGGCAAAATTGCAACATAGTCAATATCAGATACTTTGTGATGTCAAACCTAGATTATATAAACTAGAAAAAGGGGCCAGCATCTGGCATTGGGAAACAATCAATTTTTTATTTAATAACACGCACTCTATCCTGTCGCATGCATGATTCAGTTAACTCATTTTGTATCAATATATCATTTGAATGAATGAATGAATCCAGTTTTAGCTATGCCACGTCCATCTCTAGCTAAGCTCCGCCCACACGTTGGCCGTGTTGGGATCGATTGTCGCCCGCACTCTCTCAATTTCAATTTCCAGAAAACTATTCAGAGAAAGTTACTTATGTTTATTTGATAGCATTGTCTTTCAGTTTCGTCTCTTAATATTTTTATTTCAAAATTTTCGCCTAATTTCCGTTTTTAGATTTAATTTCACAGACTCCCATCTACGCCCATCCCACCTTCGAGAGAAATTCCTCTCCAATCTCCTCCTTACAGAGCATACAGCACTTATAGCGACCCCCCCCCCCCTCCCTCATCAACAGCTGATTAGGCAGCAGCGGACACTTCAATTTCAGTATTCCTTTCATTTTCGCAACCCTTCGTGGGTAGGGGTGGGGGTGTAGCTACTGAGTCCTTCGGAACATCAAAGACGGCCATGTCACAAACGCACCCAGGTGTGGCCTAAAACCCAATTTTGCAAACGACCGATCGAACGACGTCCACAATTCTCCATTAAGATGTTAAACTTTTACCACATATCAGCTAAAAATAACTTCTGCAGTGGTCTTGAGAAATGCCCATTTGCAGACTAAGAGAAGACTATTTTTGACAATTTAACACTCAAATGACTGGCCCGATAACCGAGCCAGTCATCTGAGTGGTAAATTTAAAAAATAGTCTTCTCTTGGTCTGCAAATGGAAAGTTTCTATGAAAACATTGAAATTGCTTGTACAAATTCAAGGGTTACTGGGCTAAAGAGCCAATGATTGCAATGTCTAAATAGAAGCTTGTGTGAAAGAATGCACTCATGGAGATGCTGGCTAATGCCGTTGCTCTCTGTCATAACAATGCACCTAGTGATCCCCATGACCTAGATTTTTGGTCAGTTGACCTCAAACGTAACGCAATTATAAAATGTACTAATATGAAGGTGTTTGCTAAATATGGTGCTTCCACCATCTTGCATTCCAGAGTTATACCCAAAAATGTGTATTCTGGTATCACTTCGTGACCTTGTGACCTAGATATGTGATGCTTTGTCCTGAAAAACATAGAACATCTAGGCACCTGTAATATCATTGGATGTACCGAATTTGGCGATGCTGTCTACATGCGTTCCAGATTTATGCCTAAAAACGTGTATTTCGAGATGTAATGTACTTATTGACCCCGAGACCTAGATATTTGAACCTTTGACCTGAAACTAAAGTTGGTTCCAGTCAAGCAAAATATGAATGTGTTTTACTGATTCTGTGATTCTAATTTCTAGCATTGCTGTTATCGACGAAAAGGTTATTTCAGTAATGACTAAGTGACACCGTGACATCGATGTTTGGCATTTTGACATCAAACTAAATTCTAACCACTCATAATATGAATGTACATGCCAAATTTGGCGATTCTGCCTCATGATTCCGGAGATATGTCTCGGGTACACAGACAGGCAGACGGACCGGTGTGCGGACAGGCAGGCAGACAGGCAGGCATTCAGGTTGGCAGGCGGCCAGGTACCCAGACAGGCAGACAGGCAGACAGCACGTTCGGTGGTCTGGATTACAATATTAAACCTGTATGCAATAGTATATCAGTGCAATACAACATTTGTAATGAGATTAGCATCCCTTTAATTTAAAAAATGTATTAATTGTAAATAGGGTGCAGCTTATAAATAATTTACACGTTTCCCAATAAACCCAACATGTTAGTTAGTGAAAAAATGTATGTTTAATATTTTGCGCATAAGTGGTTTGGGAGACATTTCTGCCTTAGGAAGCAATGTCTTCGAATGCAATTATGCTCAAAATATCCAACCGTACGTTTTATTTTCTTTTGCAAACATTTGAAGTTATTTCTTAAATGTACTGTAGCTTACTTGGACCAAAGCGTATGTGATTGCTCACGCCCATGAAACCGTATGGCCACCCATATTAAGGTGTCTCTCAAAAATAGATTTTGTAGGAATAGCTTTCGGAATATATTACTAAAATCTCTCTCATTACCGAATGAATAATCGCAACAGTTTGGGTCGTCTTGGAAACACGTTTATAGCCTCTTTATACGGCTATACCATTTCCATAAAAGGACTCAGCATCTTGTCATTGACATTTTTCTGACATTCTAATGAATCTAAATTATTGATATTAAGACATGTACGTGTAACCCTGCTTTCCAGTGGTACACAAGTGCACAATTTGAGAACGCTTTGTCTGAAAGTTGTTGCTGCTTATGGCAGCAACAGCTTCGACTCAATTCATCCCAATAATAATCAAAATTACCATGTCTCATGTATAGTGAAAATACATGATATTGTTCTAGAATGAAATTGATTTTGTTTCCCGCTTCTATTATGTCCTGGTGTAAGTATGATCAGACTACTCGTGTTCAATATTTTCGTTACGTTCCATGTCAAGGACAACTTTATGAAAGCATATTACTTGTCGCTATCCAGCTCCGTTCATTGGTTGTAATTAATCGTAGCCTTAACATATGGGCCCTTGACACAATTAAGCAATAAAGACCTTTCCCATCATCCGGATAATATGTTGTTTCATGTGACAGTATTACATTAAGTTACATCAGCGTGCGCTCACGCTGGTTAGTTGAATAAGTTGGATCTACTTAGGCTGGGTTTGCTGAGATGCCAAGAAGTTAGCATAATGGATGGAAAGGTTTAGTCATTAATTGAATGTGGCATTCTGCCGTCATTGCCATGAAATCAAAGATATTGTGTCAAAATGAAAAACAATGACATGTTTCACAACTCACTTATGTAGAAAAGCAATACAAACATTTTGTGTTAGAATTATTTAGACTAAATTTGCAATCAAAAATCTATGCACTGTTGTGGTAGACATAAACATACATTATCCCCAGAAATAATCTGGACCTGCCTCTGAACACATCCCCCCCCCCACCCCAACCCCCCAAACAGATGCATCAACGCACTTCAAAGCTTTGTCCCGTCAACTCCACAAATTTGAACTATATTGGTTTTTCGACGATTAACACTTACGCCGTATGAACTTCACTACATTACCTGCACTAGAACAAGTTTTGCAAATCAGTTCAAGTCCTTCTGTGGTACGTTTCTATCCCGATTCTAGAGGGCCCAGAGCATTTTCATCAAAAGATCGACCAAACTACAAATCTGTTAATGTACTCTCGGTGGAATTTGTTGAACCTCCAACTTGTTTTAACCGGCACCATGATATTAAATTTAACATGGTGAAGGGCTGTCAGTCCATCATCACTAGAATTTTTTCTCAACATTCTCAAGAATGTTGTTTACTCACCGTCTGCCTTGTTATCTAATTTCAGAGAAGTTGTGTTGGCCTTTTTCTTGGCATTCATTGAATGTCACAAGTGTTCCATGTCCTTCATGTTTGGATGGCTGTATCCATCGAATATCAACCTGGCCAGACCAGAATGCTCTTTCAAATAAGAGGAGCACTGATTGATTACCGATCTATGATTCATGCTGTTTTACCAGCCAACCCGATTTATTAGCCAACAACAATCTAGGATAAAAAGTCTCTGCTCCACATCGCCATCGATTCCAAGGTCAGCAGGTAGACTATGTAAGATTGTATTTGGGAAATCTAACTTCTCGGTATGGATCATGTACTATTTCTTAAATACCGATGGCACTGTAATCAGCTCGTATTTAAAATATAACTCAATGTCTTGGCATTGTAATTAACTCGTATTTAAGATAAAACTCAATGTCTTCAACGGATCTGCTTGTCCTATCAATGCAGCTTAAACATAAAATCACTGGGTTAACGTTTCAACAATTTGAATGCCAGGTCATAGATCTTGTTGATATGTTATCTGTAATGATCATTTTATCCTTGCCTCTGAGAAGGCGACGTGATCCAGTTCATATTGTATTCCTTGTCCCAAGTTTTGCAACATAGTCACAGTTACATTGGTCACCGGTCATTGCTACCGATGTGGTGGGCATGTATTACAGTTCTGTGACATCGGAATTATATGGATTATTATCATCAGCTTTTACAGGTTGTTGATGTCTCTTTCCGGTCTTTCGCCCACCCACCCACACCACAACCCCACCCCACCCAAACATTTTCCCCAAAGACGATTAATGGGGATTTATTCTGGAAGGATACATGACTCAGATATTCAGAAAGAATAAAAACCATTTGTGTCTGGTGTGTTTTCTAACAAACACAAATTTCATAGTACCACAACTAACACTATGACCGTCACACTTTGTATCTGAAAGTCAGTAACTATTACGACGTGTGCTTTTGACAGATTGAATTCTTGCCTGGCTGGATACTGACTGAAATTTTGCTACATATGCATTGGTCGATATTATGATTTAACAATCAAGAACGTCTCGTCCTTCCTCCATTACCGAAGAAACGGAATAATACACTTGAAAAATGTTAGATAAAAGATATTTCGAGAGACTTGCTTCAACTAAGTGTACTCAGAGAATACTCAATTTGCCAACTTTGTCGTGGATGTAGACACATTTATTTTCCTAGTCGACCAATTGCTTTCATAACTTGACATTTGTCTCCTATGGCTGGCCATATAATAATGACCTTCTGAAGTGTAGTGAGAATGAATGAGACCGTGATCGGATTATGTATTCGTCTGGCTGACAAATATCACGTAAGAACCAATATTATGGCGGTAATGTGAATGGAAAGCATTATCTTCGGTAAACTCATACATTAACTAACGCACATTTATGATGTAGGGACAAACACCTAGCAGACATTTTCTGTCCTCTAACAGTAAGTTCTCTTAGAGTTCGGTTCCTACCTGCAGGAGACATCTTGCCTCTAGCAAAATGTACAATCAGTTATTCAAACCTGGAGCTAAGCCCATAATAAGGATAATAATTTAATAACAATAATAATAACTTTTAAATACTAGCATCGGAAATGTGTTATTGTTTTAGCTGTATGTCATCTGTCAGTTCCTTGTTTCCATTTTACTACAGGTCACCCACGAAATAAGTGAATAACTCTTATACTAAATGCATATTTGTAAATAATATGAATGTACATTATCTTAGATATGCCATCAATATCACCATCTCCTATAAAGCTAGAGGATTTGCACTGAAACACGATTCATGGTTTTATTACTAATGAATATATAATCATTGCTACCCAGAAATAGATTCCATTGCGTGTAATAACCTAGTGAAGCCACACACGATCTTTCACAACCAAAGCAATACACTTGTACTATAAGAATGCGCCTTTCCACTTAATCCATTAATCATATAATGTCATAATCAACTACGTGCTGTGTAGACTGACGTCATAATTAATGACGTAGATAATTCATCACGAGCGCTTAATTGATGATGGACTAAGAGCATTGTTGTACGAATTGTATGTCTTTACTATTTAATAAAGATACTGTTGAATATTTTGACACTAATTCAACTAAGCGCTGGTGCTGCTATAGGGGCAGCACCCTGTCAAATTATTTTCAATATATTCACCAGCTCACCTGCATAACTTTCTGGAAATTGATAGTCAGGCAGGTCAGCGATCGATGGATCCCAACAAGGTGAAGTGTGGATGGAGCATAGCTAAAGATAGCTAAAACTGGATTCTTCCATAGTCATGTCAGGTAGTGGTATCTTGGCCCACACTTCCAGGGATAATCCAGACTGGATATTATTTAAATAATCTGATTAAAGGTCACTGTCTCCTTCGGTGGTAATGGCAATCAGTCAGTTGGTTTTCTAAAACATTCAGTCATTATCGCGTCCTACTTCTTGAGAAAAACACAGCCATTGAAATTTAGGAGGAAAGGATAGGACTAGTCCATCGGCAAACAATGGATGAAACTGGTCTGTTGATAAAAGTTATGACATCTTAATCAATTACCGTACATGTAGGCTGATGTCTCAAGCATAATTGAGAGAAATACGCCTTCAGGAAGCCGGAATAATCCGCCAAGTGCACGAATTGTATATCTGTTGCTGTCATACGCACTGCGACGGCATAGCCATGCTTATCACCCCTCTATCATTATTTATAGCATTTATTCGAGATAACTTAATCAAGTAAATACAATAAATTATCCCAAAAAAATGTCGAATAACTTACAATCAAACAGGCTGGTAAATAGGCTCTATAGATGATGATAATAATAATAATAATAATAATAATAATAATAATAATAATAATAATAATAATAATAATAATAATAATATACTCATAGATGCATTTAACAAGGCCGCTTTGCGTCAGCAATCCACATCACTACATTGTCCACATTGATGTAGCGCTAGTAGTGAATCCAATTCTCAGACATGTACACGGAAAAATAGAATCCGTGGAAGCCATCATGATCTGATATACGAATGACTCAGGAACATGAGGTTTTATTGGGTGACATATAAAAGAGATGTCTTTTTGCCATTATAAAATATAGAGACTATTGACGTTCCTGGCTGGCGGTGGTGGTTGCGATACAGTTCTGGCTGGGATCCATCTCTTTCTAATGCCAGGAGTTTAGGAGCAGGAATGTGTACATCAAGTGCTTTGATCAAAGTCACTCAATATTGTCTCTTACATTATGGATTGATAGATGGTGAAGCATCGTCGTTATAAGTATGACCTTAGCATGACTAATCTCAGAGATCGCCCACGGTACTGTCTATGACCAGAGCAGAAGCACCGTAAAGCCAATCACTTTTAGACTTTAGCCAGCATGACTGATATGAAATAGAGCTATGCATGACGTGTACTCTGAAAACACAGGTTAAATGCCCGGTACTGGACCAATACTGGGCAAATGCAGTCCCATAATTGTACAGTACTGACTCAGCAACCTGCATTATCCACTTAAGCTTACATTTAATACCAATGATTCAGGAGTATCAACTCCCGGTAGGATGATATGCATTGCGCATAGCCTTGATTTTCGAGTTGGATATGGCGCCATATATATTTGGTTTCTGAAACATACTTTAGGTTTAAGCAAAATATGTAAACATGCAGAACCTCGCCCTCGAGTTTTTGTGACATTTCAAACAAATGTCAGACTACTACAATTGTTTGTAATTTGTACTTAAATAGAAATGCTGCGTTTGTATTCGGGTGTATCACATGCTGCCTAGCTCACGCCTTTGTTCGGAATCGATCGATCACTGAACTTCCTGACTATCAATTTCCATAAAGCTATGCAGGGAAGCTGGTAAATATTTTACCACCCAGGCAAATTAATTTCAAAATATTCAACAGCATGTGTATTACATAGTAAAGACATAGAATTCGTACCACAATGCTTAGTCTGTTTTCAATTATGCATTCGTGACTACTATCTACGTCACTCATGATGTCACTGATTATGACGTCATCCTAGAGGTCACAGAGTCGATGATAATGTCATATAATGGATGGATAAACTGGAAAGGTTTATTATGAAGTTATGATGCAACCTCATAATCACGCAGTATGTGTCTAAAATTTCATTCATCAGGCTCTGCTTATTATTTTGTGACCGTTCCGAAAATTTAGAAATTGGACGCTCAGAGAAGTGATATATTACAATAAATGATTTCCACACACATATAATCTCAGTAGTCTTATTATTAGCTTGATAGAAATTCACATAATTAACTCGAATAAACGAGCCACTGTTTATAGTCCTGGGGATATCAATATAGGCATACTCCACGATTATAGCCTAGTTCCCAGTCACGTGATATTCAAAATGCTCAATATAATATTGATTAAATCATAAAGAACTTTTGGTCATCAGCGTTTAAAGGATAACTAATCCCATCTCTTGATAGCTATTCAGGCGATCTAACACGCCGGTCATAACCTATCCAGATAATTTTAAGGCTTTTATCAGGCCGCTAAGGAAAGATATTCAAGATTTAGTAGTTAAATGTTGGTACATTTCTACACCCTATGACGGCTGTCATGATTTACTTTTCAACCAATCAGAAAAACCCTAGTGTGTCTGCCTCGGTATATACGCTCAGTCATAAGCTATAGGTTGGCAAAGTGGTATAAAAGCAATCCTACAGGTAAACTGTTGAATATTTTGAAGCCAATTTGATTGGAAGTTGTTGCTGCCATTGGCAGAAACAACTTCCGGTCAAATTAATTTCAAAATATTCAATGGGATGAGCATTACATAATAAAGAATGTGATGCATTGGAGCTTACATGACATCACACACAACAGCTTGAGTAGACAAAATGTATCGATCACTGTTCAACATTTACTCGATATTACAAAACAGATAACTGCGATACAGATCAGGGAATGTGACAGGATATGAATGATATGGAATCTATAAACCATATTTAATCGGTGCAATACAACATTTGAGATGAGATTAGCATCGCTTTAAGCGGTTAAGCGGTGTAGCAGTATTCGAGTGGGTGGCCAGATATCCATAGTCATAATCTCGATGGAGAAATTCACTTTTAGCTATGCCCCACACATATCTATCTGAGCACCGCCCATGCTTTGTGCGTATTGGGATCGATTTATATACTCTGAATCCTGAAGTCCCAGAATCCCAATTTCTTGATAGCTATGCAACTTATTTGTTGAATATTGTGAAACTAATTCGACACAGGCTGTTGTTGCCTATGGCAACAACAGCGCTCAGTCATGCTAGTTTCAAAATATTCAACAGAATGTTTCTTAAATAATAAGGACATCAAATTTATATAACTGACAGACTTTTAAAAGATCATGATGGACGTAGACACGTCAATCATTACGCATTTTGATTGTTACATCACACTACGTGATGTAATTGATTATGCCGTCATATACTTGATTGACAGATCGAGTTCATACATTCGTTAGTAGATATAATACCCGTGCTAGATCATACATGTGTTAGAATTTTAACCTATTCATTGCCCATCCTCCTTTTAATGTGCAGCCAGTGTTCATTTTAAAACTAACTTTGCTCTATGCTTTTACTCATTAAAGATGGTAACAGCTTGGAGTACGCCTTCTTAAACGAATTCTGGTATATCTTTCATCCACTGAGACAAAATCCTGATCTTTGCTATTTATATCCTAACCCTGATACAATTAAGTAGCCTGCTTAACGAATTGCATTCTTGCCTGGCAGGATACGGACAGGAATTTTGCTAAAAAAAAGCATTATCCGATTAGTATGATCTGTCAAGGGTTATCTATCAGGAACGTCTCCTTATTGGTACATTACCGAAGCGATGTAATAGTACACTTGAAGAAAGATATAGAAAAGGATCTCAAGAGATTTGCTTCAACTAAGTGTACTTAAAGAATACTCAGCTTGCCCACTCAGCGACCAGGGTAGACAGGGTTATTCTCATAGTCTAACAATAACCTTCAGACATTGACATTTCCCTCCTTCGTGTTGGCTATCCATATATAATGGCATTTGCAAGTGTAGTGAGAATGGATTAGCCTGTGACCATTGCACTCTAGTCGGATTACGTCTTCGTTTGGATGACAAATGCAAAGTAAGACCAAATACTAGGACAGTACTGAGAATGTAAAGCGTTATCGTTCCTAAAACTCAGACATTACACACATTTATGAGTTATGTGTCTATCACCACCAACTCTGCGTGTCGAGATATTTTCCATCCTCTAACAGCAAGCTAGCTGCTAGCTGTCTGTTCCTACCTGTAGGGCATGCATTGGCCCTAGCGACCTACTTCAATCAGTTACTGAAACCTGAATATACGATAATAACATGGCTATTAATAGTAATACGTTTAAATTACTAACATGGACAACGTGTCTTTATCTGAGCAGTGCGCCATCTATCTGTTCCTTGTTTTCATTTTACTGCAGTTCATTCACTATAAGTAATAACCATCATAGTAAATGCATATTTGTAAATAATATTGCAAGCGTCCGTCATAGACGTTTAATAGTCCGTCAAGTGTACGAATTCTATTTCGTTACAATTTACTAATCATTCTGTTGAATATTTGGAAACTTATTTAACTGGACGCTGTTGCTACCATAGGCAACAACGACGTACAGTTAAATTAGTTTCAAGATATTCAACAGCTTACCTGTATTTTTACCTTGCAATTTGGATTCTGGTCATTCAGGGTTCAAAGTATATAAATTGATTCCACCATGCGCAAAGTATGGACGGAGCTTGGCTAGAACGGGGGGGGGGCATTGCTATATATGGATGGGGCATGGCTAGAAATGGGTGGGGCATGCCTAGAAATGGGCGGAGCATAGCTACAAATGGACGTGGAAAAGCTAGAATGGGGCTTGGCATAGCTAGAATGGGCAACTCATAGCTAGATACGAATCCATGTATTATATAACCATCTCCTGTATAGCTGGATGATTTTCTATGAAACACGATTCTCATTCAGGTTTGATAAATAATGCATACTTAATCATTGCTACACAGAAATAGCTCCCATTACGTATAATAACCGAATTAGGTCATGCCCACTTTTTCAGAATATAAGCAAATCAATAACGTTGTACTATTCAAATTATCATGTCATGTTTCCCCACACTTCCAGCGATCATTATGGTATATGATGTCTGCAGACCAGAATGAATTTTTTTTCGTGGTCTTCGGTAGTGATATCAATGAAGTCATAATCAACTACGTAATATGTAGGATGACATTGTAATCAATTAAGTCATGAATGACGCAGGCAGGTTCGTCATGAACGCATACTTGATGACAGACTAAGCGTTGTTGTACGAATTGTATGTCTTTACAATTTAATAAACATGCAGCGACAGTCTAATTAGTTTTAAAATATTCAACACCTTACCTGAATAGCCTCCTGGAATTTGGTAGTCAGGGAGTTCAGGATCGATCAATCCCAGTACGACGAGGCATGGGTTGAGCTTAGTTAAAACTGGATTCCTCCATAGTCATGTCAGGTAGCTGTATCTTGCCCTGTACTTCCAGGGATAATACTATTACATGGTACATACAGACCAGATTGGATATTTTATTAAAGAAGCAAATTAAAGGTTGCTGTTGTTGTTGTCTTAGGTAGTAATATCAATCAGCCAGTCGGTTTTCCAAAACATTCAGCAATTATCAAGTCCTACTTCTTGAGCCACTGACATATAGAGTCACTGAAATTTAGGATAAAAGGATGGGACTGATGCATTGACACACAAATGGATGAATCTGGTCAGATGATCAAGAAGATGACGTCATAATCAATTGTGTTACATATATGATGTCGTCATAATTGACAGAAATACTCTTTCATGAAGCTGGAATATCCCGCCACGTGAACATTTAATAAACATTCTGGTGACAATTTTGAAATTGATTTGCCTGGGGGCCGTTTCTGCGGAAAGTACTGGGGCAGCATAGCCATGTTTATCAACCATCTAGCATTATTTATAACTCTTATTCAATACAGCGTAATCAATCAAATTCTAACAAATTATCCAATGATTTTTCCCAATAACTGACAATCAAACATGCAGGCAAATTAGCTTTATAGATAATAATAATAATAATATACTCATTGATGCATTTAAGAAGGCGGTGCTGTCGAAGCCACCCACATTACTACATGTCCAACCTGAGGTCACGTTAATAGTGCATTCAATTCTGAGCGTTGTACTCGGAAAAATAGAATCTGTGGAAGCAATCATGCTATGATAAACGAATGACGTATGAACAGGGGGCGGGGGGGGGGGGTTATTGGGCGGCGGATAAAAGTAATGTATTTTTCCGCCGTTATATAATACAGAGACTATTGCTGTTCAGGTCTCGCGGCGGTGATTGTGATACAGTTCTGGCAGGGATCCATCGCCTTCAAATGTCAGGAGTCTATGGGGAGCAGGAACGTGTACGTCAATGGCTCTGATCAAGGTCAGTCGATATTGTCTCTTACATTATGGATTAATTGATTGTGACTCAAGCCAACAGTAGCATCATGTTATAAGAGTGACCTTGGCATCGCTAATCTCGGAGATCGCCTATGGCACTGTTTATGACCAGTGCAGAAGTACAGTAATGACAGTAACCTTTATCTTTAGCCGTATGACATGTACCCTAAAACCCTAGTTTACCTGGCGGGTACTGAACCAATACCGGGATAATGTAGTCCCATACTTGTGCAGTACTGGTCCAGTAACCTGCATTATCTGGTAAGCTTACATTTAATACCAGTGATTCAGGAGTATCAACACCAGTTCCGGTGGCATGTATTGCGCATAAACTTTATTTTCGAGTGGGACATCGTAAATACTTGGTTCCGAACCAATACCTATCATATGAAGGTTTAAGCAAAACATGTATACATGCAGACACTTGCCTTCCAGTTTTTTCACACATTTTAAACACATTTCGAAATTTCGAGATTTTATTAATTTTTTGGAAGTTATCAGAATTCTTCATTCAGTCGGAAATTCGCCCCATCCTCGGTCTTAAATTCATGAATAATTCTGATCACATGGTGTAATATTCGTCTACAGCCAGATATTGGCACAGTATTGGCACACTTACCTGCCCTTTCAAGATTAGTCCTCTCTATATTATGTGATGTACAGAACAACACTCTTTACTTCAAAATCTCAATGCTAACATCTTACAGCTTACCTCCGGTGAGAGTTAGCAAAGTTGTTTGTAATGGCCTCAGTCACCCTCAAGTTCAAGGTGAGAGATAGTATAGTTGTTGGTAATGACCTCGTGTCGCCCTCAAGTCCCAGGTGCATCGTCAGCTTCTGGTGTAATCTAATCACTGTTCTACTGAAGCATAGCTTTGTAATGGGCCCATAGTAGTGTATTTTGTAGTGTAATTTGTAATAAAGGAATCCATTTTAAGCCATGCATCACCCATTTTCAGATAAGCTGCATCTACATTTTGCACATGTGGAATAGATTTGAAAATTTGAAACCTCAATTCCTAGAACCTAAATTTAATCGTAATTATACAAATAAGACGTTGAATATTTGGTAATTAATTGTATTGTGTGTGATTGCTGCCTAAGCCAGCACTAGATGGCAGTCAAATAACTTTTGTGACAGCCCTATACATCATACTGATTGTGACGTCAGCTAGTACGTTATGCAAATGATTAAGATGCGAATGAATAATGAAATACGTCACATGTCAGCTGATGTCACTATCGAAATGTCATATAGCTCTAGGAGAGCATCATGGCGTGTACGAATTGTATGTATTTGATGATTTTACAATTTAATAAATGTTGATAAACTCATCCCTTATCTCTGATTTCAGTACCATCATCATTGGATCAGAAATTAACCTTTCCAGTTTTAGCTATGTCTCGCCCATCTCTAGCTTGTCTTGCGATGATCGATTCATGAACTCCCTGACTATCAATGTCCAGAAAACTATACAGGTGAACAACAGCACCCAGTCACGTTAGTTTCAAAATATTTACCGGCATATTTATTAAATAGTAAAGACATACAATTCATACAACAACGCTTAGCCCATCATAAGTTATGTGTTTGTGATGAAATTATCTACGTCATTCATCACATCATTGATTATGACGCCATCCTACCGGTCACGTAGATGATTATGACGTCATATGATAGATGAATAAACTGTAAAGGTCCATTATGCAACTTCATAACCAGACATCTCATTCGTCAAGCACTGCTTATTGTTTGGTGTGCATTCCCAGAAGAGATTTAGAAATTGTGCTCTCGGGGAAGTGATATATTGCAATAAAGAAATAAATTCACACGCAAATATAATTTCAGTATTATTATTATTATTATTATTATTATTATTATTATTTTTATTATTATTACATTGATAGAAATTCGCATGATTAACTCGCATAAACGAGCCACTGAATATAGGCCTGAGGATATCAAGATAGGCAAATGAACTTCAAAATACTCAAAGGTAACACTGATTAAATCGCAAAGGATTTTGATGTTTTTGGTCTTCAGGGTTTAACGGGTTAATGATAGCGGCATTGAAAGCGGTGAAAGAGTTCACTTTTAGCTATTAACTCGCACATATCTAGCTAACCTCTGTCCGGCCCATGCTTTGCGTGTATTGGTATCGATTTATATACGTTGATTCCTGATTTCCCAGAATCTCAATTTCACGGTAATTATACAGTTATGGCAGCAACAACACCAAGTCAAACTAGTTTCAAAATATTCAATTAAAATGTTTATTAAGTAGTAAAGACATACAATTCATACAGATGACCGACCTTAAAAGTTAATATCGGACCAGACTACATCATTCATTATGCATTTTGATTGTGACATCAACCTACATATAACGTAATTGATTATGACGTCATGGATTCATCTATTTCTCAGTAGAAATAAAAACCAATGTTAGATCATTTATTTATTAAAATTTTCAACTTTTAGCTTAGTTAGCTGGCGTTGATTTTTAAACTAACCTTGCCCTATCTAAACTATTGCTTAATAAAGTTGCCAACAACTTGAGGTACGACGACTCTTCTCAAAACGAATGCTGGTATATCTTTTATCCATTGAGACAAAATCCTGAGCTTTGCTAGTTGTATCTGTAAACCTGTAACTATTAGGCCATGTGCTGACAGATTACATTGTTGCCTGGCTGGATACTGACAGAAATTATTCTACATACGCATAATTAACGTTGGTCGATATTATGATCTGTCAAGGTTTATCTATCATGAAGGTCTAGTAATTGGCGAGATGCCGAAGCAATGGAATCGTACTCTTGAAGAAAGTTCTATAAAAGAAATCTCGAGACACTTGCTTCAATTATGTGTACTTGGAGAATACTCAGCTTGCCAGCTATGTCAACGAGGTAGACACATTTCTTCTCCTAGTCTAACTCTCACTTTTAAACATTGACATTTCCCTCCTTGTTGGCTATTGCTATAAGAATGACAATGTGAATGTGAATTAGACTGTGATTATTAGACAGTGATCGGATTATGTATTCGTCTGACTGCCAAATGTCACGTAAGACCCAATACCAGGATAATAATCTGAATGTAAAGCATTATCTTTGCTAAAACGCTTACATCAAGCCACACTTATGATGTATGTGTCTATGATCGCATCGACTGCCTGTACAGACATTTTCTGTCCTCTAACAGTAAACTATCGGAGACATATTGCCTCTAACATCCTGTACAATCTATTATTCAAACCTAGACTAAGCCCATAATTAGGGTCAAGTTCGACTCGCTAACCATAGTCAGTTTCATGGTTTACTGATCATGCGCAGTTACTATGCCCAGTCGAACTTGATTTTAGTCGACTATAGTTCGTTGGTACCAGGTTCCCTATTCAATTACTATTGCAGAAAATTTAGAGCCGGGTACCAATCTCCATTACCCCTTTCTGTCGTCTGTTTAAATGAGCTACGAAAATGGGTTATTTTTGTCAGCTAAGACCTCAAAAAGCACCCATCTGGCATAAAGTGGTAACGAATATTTGCTTGGGAACATCGACATACAATGGGAAAGCATAATTTCATCAAACCTAAGTTATTTAGTGAAATTTTTACACTTTTTATATGCATTTATTCGTGGCAAGCGATCGGTGTCAGCCATTTTGAAATTTACGCAAATATCGGACTAACCATCTGAACCGAGGTCGGGTGCTCGGTTGACTATAGTTGACTAGCTAGTTAACTATTTGAAGTTCGACTGGTATTCTAGTTAGCTATAGCTAACTATGGTTAGGAGTCGAACTTGACCAAGGATAATAATAGTTATAGCTTTCAATGTACCTTTCCGGTTTTAGCTATGCCCCGCCCATCTTTAGCTAACCTCCACCCACACCTCGCTCGTGTTGGGATCGATCGACCTCTGAACACCATGATTATCAATTTCCCAAAAAAATACACACGTAAGCTGTTGGATATATTGAAACTAATTTGACTGGGTGCTGTTGTTGCCTAAGGCAGCAACAGCGCCCAGTCAAATTAGTTTCAAAATATTCAACAGCAAATATTTTGAAACTAATTTGACAGGATGCTGTTGCTACATAAGGCAGCGATAGCGCCCAGTCAAAGTAGTTTCAAAATATTCAACAGCATGTTTATTAAATAGCAAAGAATTACAAAGACATATAATTCACATAACGTGTCCGACTATTTGAGATTTGATGACGGTCTATATAGAACCCTTTTTGACGTAATGATTGTGTCGTCATCATACAAGCGCTAAGCTCATTATGACGTCATACGAGGTTAGATGATTGATGGATACTCTGGAAAAGTGAATTACTAGCATTGAAAAGTGTCTTTGTCTGAGATATATGTCATCTGTCAGTTCCTTAGTTTCATTTTACTACAGTTCACCCACAATAAGGAAATAACTCTCATACTAAGTGCATATCTGTCAATAATACGGTAAGTGTACATTAAGTTTTAACGTGTCATCAATATCGCTAGAGCTAGATGCTTTGCAATGAAACCTGGATTCTCATGCTGTCTTTATAAATAATGCACACAATCATTGCTACCCAGAAATAGCTTCCACTGCGTGTAATAACCGAATGATGTCACGCACACTTTTTCACAATCAAAGCAAATAACCTAACTAGTTGTATGTCCCCCCCCCCCCACACACACTTTTTCAGTGACCGTTCTATTATATTATGCCCACATCGCAGACCGCCGATATTTAGAAACGAATCTCCCTAAATGGGACTGTTGGTGACTTGAGTTGCGACATTTAGCAGTTATCGAGGCATACTCCCTGAAAATAATTCAGCTATTCGCATTTAGGATAAAAGGATGAGACTAATGCCATAGCAACTCAGTAGTAATCTGCTATTAACGTGATACTGGTGACCTGTTATTGTTTCTGGTTTGAAATGGAGGGATCCGACGTGTCACTCAAGTATCTGTGCATCAAAATAAAATCTTGAACCTGTTAACTGCCATCACAATCAAAATGACGTAGCTCCGTCACGAAAGTCGAAAAGTTCATCACAAATGTGTATGTGTTAAATTTATAATTTATTAACCATTTCATTGAATAATTTTAAACTAATTCTTCTGGAAGCTGTCGCTGTCGTTGGCAGTTCAATTATTCAATTAGTGTTCAATAATTCAAAACAAATTACTTTCAGATTATTCAATAAATTACTTGCATGATTACTATGAAAGCCTAAATTGAAAATCACTAATAGAACATGAAATAGTTTGGGCTGGATAAACTGAACTATACTCGTTAAATGACCATCCACGGCTCACACCTCTAAATCTTTTTTAGCTATGCCTCGTCCATCACTAACTAAGCTCCACCTATGATTCGCCTATCTCCAACTAAGCTCCACCCATGATTCGCCTATCTCTAGCTAAGCTCCACCCATGCCTCGCGCAAGTTGGGATCAATTTAGCCTATACAGTCTGAGGCCTGAATTCCCAGAATTCCAATTTCAAAATAACTATACAGGTAAGCTGCTGAATATTGTGAAACTAATTTGATTGTGTGTTGTCGCTGCCTATGTCAGAAACAACGGCCAGTCAAATTAGGTTCAACATATTCAACTGAATGTGTATTAAATAATAAAGATATACAATTGACCTTTCCAGAGTATCCATCCATCGTCTGACTTCGTATGACGTCATAATCAGCTCAGCGCGTGTATGATGATGTCACAATCATTACGTCACAAAGGGTTCCATATAGACCGTCACCAAATCTCAAACAGTCCGACACGCTGTATGAATTGTATGTATTTGTAATTATTTGCTATTTAATAAACACGCTGTTGAATATTTTGAAAATAATTTGACTGGTCGCTGTTGCTGCCTTAGGTCATTCAAAAGGTCGCCATGGACGTAGAAACCCCATTCAATACGCATTTTGCTTGTGATGTGACACAATTCATTATGGTGTCATATACTTCAGTGACAGAATAGATTGATCCCCTCCTCAATTTGCTCATGTCGCCATGCAACACATGCATGCACGCACACACGCACGCTCGCACGCACGCACGCACGCACGCACGCGCGCACGCACGCACGCACGCACGCACGCACGCACGCACGCACGCGCGCACGCACGCACGCACGCATGCATGCACGCACGCACACACACAAACGCACGCGTGCATGCACGCACACAAGCACGCACTCACGCACGCACGCACGAACGCACGCACGCACGCACGCACGCACGCACGCACGCACGCACACACACGCACACGCACGCGCGTGCATGTACACACACACACGCACGCAGACACACACACGCACACACGCATCCACATACGCGCGCGCGGGCATGCACACATACACGCGCACACACAATTCATGGTGGTGTTTTTGGGTCTGTGAGAGTTCAGACTCTCTTGATAATACAACAATACAAGATAATTTAATTTTCAATCTTGCTATATTCGACATACACATACGGTGACATTTACTCGCCAACACTAAGTGCTTCATTCAGCGTGTTAGCATTGAGGAGAAAACCTTTCAAATCATGAGTTTGTAATGTCTGTGGAACATTTGAAAAGGACTAAGTCTACTGTCACTGTTCATACACCGCCACTGATGGATAATGCCATTGATGTGAAACACGAGAGGACGTGCTGAATAAATTGTTGTTTTTGTTGAAATCATTCGAATGGTTGATGTATATAATTAAGAGAAAATGAATCACAATACAAGATATTTATCTATGGACATTTTCAGCGATGTGGGGAGTCATTTCACCCACTCCACCCCGCAAATGGATACGTACTGGTACTGGATAGAAACGTCAACAGAAACATCCACACGACAGTCCTTTCCAAAGAAACAAATGCTCCTGTCACTTCCACAAACTTGGCCAGGAATTTAAATCAAAGGTATCTCCCCAATGGAGACATCCGAACTGTGATACAATTACGGCACGTGTTAGCTGGCATCACAATCAAAATGATAATTGTGAATGTGCCAATATTACATCACAACATTGTATGACTTACATATCTTTGATGAATTTACAATTTACCAAGCATTGTGTTAAAAATTTTAAAACTAATCTGACTGTGAGCTGTTGCACCCATAGGCAGCAACAGTCCCATGTAAAGTCTTCTTTTCGATCGCTGGTATCACACTTGGAGAGCCGTTCTCAAGATGAAATCTGTGGTTTTCTGCAGTTCTTCCACATGCCCATACAGCCTTTCAAGAAAAGAGATTGACAAAGGCCATATCTCTTCTCTCAGCAGCTGATACGTACTGTAACATTGAAGTATGTACTCTGTTGTCTGTTCTGCTTCTCCACAAGGACAAGCAGGCGATGTCGTAAGGTGGAACCGGCTGCACATGTGTTGGTTTAGTCTGTTGTGTCCAGTTCTGAGACGAAAAATGGTCACTTGCTCTGGCCTCGAGAGATGATGGTAGGCATCTTCTGATTGAGGTGTTCTATAGAGTGACTTGATGATAGTCTTCATCTCTGTATGGGGAACCATGTTTTCTGTCTGATTCTCTTCTGCACCCACCTTTGCCATCTTGTCTGCTTCCTCATTTCCTTGGACTCCACAGTGTGAGGGAATCCACTGCAGTGCTATCCGAAAGCATTTGATGGTTTGTAGTGCTTCTTCAAGTTGTGGCAGCTTACCTTTGGTGATAGCCTCAAGGACGGAGCGGGCATCCGATAAAAAGACAATCTGTGCAATATGGTCTGCTGTTCTGCTGATGGTATTAGCTGCATGAACCAGTGCTTCGACTTCAGCTCTGTAGTGTGTGCAGTGTTTGCCTGCTGGTATTGCAGCTGACTCATGTTGTCCGTTTGGATACTGTATGTGCAGTCCGGCACCTCCGCTCCTAATTGCATCTTTGGCCGATCCATCTGTGTAGATCCCTATCCATGTCTCCTGAGGGTACATTTCTTTCAGCATGGCTAGGGTCAGGACCTTCTTACTCACATCACTGTGTTCATCTTTGGTTGTGAGATGAGGTACTGTGGTGCGAATTGCTCTGCTCTCTAGTTTGTTTTCCCGGGGTGGAGGATCAAGGGTTTGGGTCTTCTATTTGTGCTGGCAACATTTCTTGGTGTTTCCTTTGAAGTGCTTTTGTCTCTTTCACAAAACTTGATCTTTTAAGTCTTCCTGATGACAGCTGTGCTTGCCTGATCTTCATCGGGTGGTTGTTGAACGATTTGAACTTTGCAGCTTGGATCAGTGCTTTGCATTCCCTTCCTTTGCTAAGTGGGGGGATGCCTGCTGTCTGCTCCATTTTTTCTATTGGTGTTGATCTCATTCCACCTGTGATGATGCGCAGTGCATGGTATTGTACTCTGTCGAGGTTCTGTTGATGAGATTTAACTGCTGTCATCCATGAGCTGGATCCATACTCAAGGTGTGGTCGTACGGCACCTAGGTAAATGGTCTTGAGTATCCTTTCATTGGCACCCAACTTTGTTCCTGCCAGCTTCCTCATGATGTTTAGCTTTCTTCTGGCCTTTGCCTCTGTGTTCTTGATGTGCTCCTTCCATGTTAATCGTCTGTCATATGTGACTCCCAGGTATGTCTGCTTGTCCTCGCACTCGAGTGGAGTACCGCCCAGCGTCAGATTTCCAACCTCGGGTTTGGTGGACAGTGAGAATAGCATGGCTGATGAGTTTTCTTTGTTGATGGTAATACACCAGCGATTGGCCCAAGCTGCAATTCTGTCCAAGGCGAGCTGCATTCTGTACGTGGCAGTCGTTGTGTACTCCTCGGTGCACCAGAGTACGAGGTCATCTGCATAGGGGGCTGCTTGGATCCCATTGGGCAGCTCTGCTACAATGTCATTAATGAAGAGTATGAACAGAGTTGGTGATAATACTCTGCCTTACCTCAACAATACATTCTGTCCAGATTGTGCATCCACCAGCACCCTAGCTCTGCGATTGTGTAGGTATGACTTGGTCCATCGGAACATGTTGCCACTGATGCCTGTGCGCCGGAGGTTCACGAGGAGGCCATCCTTCACACCTTGTCAAATGCCTTCTGCAGATCGATAAAGGCAGCTAGCATCACCTTCTTGGCTTGAAAAGTGTCCTCTATGACCTGTGCAAGATGTGTTGTTTGATCTTCTGTGCTCCTGTATCTTCTGAAGCCGGCCTGCTATAATGTTCTCCGACTCCAGGTACCACTGCAACCGCTGGTTGATGATGCGCTCCATGGTCTTGCATATGCAACTTGTAAGCCTGATAGGACGGTAGCTCAGCACTTTCGTCTTGTTCTTCCCTTTTCAGAATAGGAGTCATTCTGGCTTCCTTCCAGCACTGAGGAACCTCTCCATTGGTCCAACTGAGGTTAATGATGTCTAACAACTTGCGAAGAGATGCATTACCAAGGTGTTGGATCATTTAATTCGTAATGCCATCTGGCCCGGGAGATTTCTTCTTCTTCAATTGGCGGATAGCCTTCTTCAGTTTGGCTAATGTTATCTTTCATTGCATCGTGAGTGTTGGTGTCTGTTCTTTCCTTGTGCTCTTTTCTAACCTCTTTTTGACGCATTCGTGGTATAGAAATGTTGCATTCTTTTGCATATGCCTTCGCAAAGGCATCTGCAGCCATGTTTCCTGTCAGTGTTTGTCCATCTTCTTCAAGAGTAATCTGTCTCACCCGACACCCTCATCATTCAGTGCTTTAGTTAGTCTCCATAGCTTTGTGGTGTCTCTCTCTAAATTAAACCCTGCCGTCTTTTCCCTCCAGCTTCTTCTTTTGGCCTCCAGCTTGGTCTTTAGACACCTGGCTTTAGTTTGTTGTAGCGTGAGGTGGTTTTCATGACAGGGATTACCCTCTGCATCTTCTCTGGCCTTGTCTAGTTTATCATGTGCTACTTGCAGTTCTGTTGTCCAGTAGGAGCGGTAGTTTTTCCTGAATCGCTTCGTTGGCAGCCTTGAGGATACTTGAATTAAATTCCTTGACGACATTGTTGATGTTTCTCCCCTCTACTGCTATATTTTGGGTAAGCTCATTGTAAGGAATGTCGAACAGACTCCAATTTGCCTTTTTGTAGTTCCACCTTGGATGTTGAGGTGAACTTGTCGAAATACTTCCAGAAAGAGAGAGGCGGACTGGGCGGTGGTCGCTTCCTCCTAACTGCGATCCGACCACTCTACTGAGGTTTCTGTGAATGTCCTCTGTACAAAATGCCAAGTCCGGCGTTGTTGTCAAGTTCCATCGGCGCGAGTAGAAGGTAGGCTGATCTATGGGACCGTTGACAAGTAAAAGGTGCTTTTCATCTTGCCATGCTTCAATGTCTTCTCCTCGTTTATCAAGTGTTCTGTATCCCCAGCTCTGGGACTGGCTATTAAAGTCTCCCGCAATGAAGAAGTGCCAGTCCGGGACCTGGATTGTGTCAAGTGAGAGATTTTTGTCATTAGGGCAGTAATAATTGACAATGTCAATCACAGAGTTGCTGGTTGTTACCTTGATCATGATATATTCTGCCTCTTCCATAAACGTTTTGATCTGGCTGGTGTTCACGCGGTTTCAGACCAAGGTGATCACCCTGCCTTTCTTTCTTCCCCTTCGATCACACCGGAAAATCTGGTAACCTCTGATCTTAAATGGTTTTCCTTTTTGCAGGCGTGTCTCTTGGATGCAGCAGATATCAATGTTGTTTTCGTACAGAAACTGTTCGAGCTCTGATTTCTTGTTGGTAACCCCTTCTGCGTTCCAGTGCATGAAGTTGATACTGGGGTTTGGTCTTCTTTCGGTTGGCCAGTAGCTCTCCATCCTTGTCCCCTGGCTCCACAAGACGAGTTGATGTGACCTCCAGTAGCTGAGGGTGGGCTCCTTCGAGGCGTGGAGCCCGGCGCTGCACCTGCCTGGCGGATCCTCACAGGGCGAGCACCATTTCGGTTGATTCAATCTCCAAGTGTCATTTCATTAGCATTGTGCATAATGCTCTGGTTATCCCCTCACAATGTCTGGATTGACACCCAGTGGGTTACACCCCTGCTGAGGCCGAGCATATAGTCTCAAACAGGTAAAGTTAGTTGCAAAATACGTGTAAATAAACATATCAATCCTCGCACGCTTTTCACAATCAAAGCAATAACCTCGTACTATAAGAATGAACCTTTCCAGTTTATCCATCAATCATATGATGTCATAATCAATTACATGACGTGTTGGATGCCGTTATAATTAATGACATCATGAGTGGCGAAGATAAGTTCGTTACAAATACTTAATTAATGACAGGCTACGCATTGTTGTACGAATTGTATTTTTTTATAATTTATTAAAGATGGTGTTGAATATTTTGAAACTAATTTGACTTGGTGCTGTCAGTCAGGCAGTTCAGGGATCGATCAATCCCAGCCCGATGAAGTGTAGGTTCAGCTTATCGAATGATAAACGGGGAATAGCTAAAACTGCATTCCTCAATTGTGAAGTCAGGTAGCTCTATGTTGGCCCACACGTCCAGTGATAATCCTATTAGATGGTGCCTACAGACCAGACTGGATTTTTTTATTGAATATGATTAAAATTCACAATTGCCTTATGTAGTCATATCTATCAGTCAGTCGGTTTTCTAAAACATTCAGCAATTATCGAGTCCTACCTTTTTAGAAAATACATCTACAGAAACATAGGCTAAATGGATAGTACTAGTGCATTCATAAACAATGAATGAATCTGGCCTGTTGATCAAATATATTACGACATAATTAACTATTTTACATTTAGGCTGACGTCCCAAGCATAATTGACAGAAATACTCCTTTTTGAATCTAGAATAGGCTGTCAATTGTACGAAGTTTTTGTACGTCTTTGATGAATTTAACATTTAATAATTATTCTGTTGAAAATTTTGAAATTGATTTGCCTGTGGGCTGTTACTGCCGAAAGCACTGTGGAAGCATAGCCATGCTTACCAACCATCTAGAATTATGCATAGCACTTATTCGATGCAGCGTAATCAAGAAAGATCAAACAAATTATCCAAAGATATTTCCCAATAACTGACAATCAAACAAGCAGGCAAATTAGTTTTATAGATAATAATAATAATAATAATAATAATAATAATAATAATAATAAAAATAATATACTCATAGATTTAAGAAGGCGGTGTTGTAACGGCCATCCACATCACTACATTGTCCAAACTGAGGTCACGCTGATAGTGCATTCAATTCTCGGACTTGTACTCGGAAAAATAGAATCCGTGGAAGCCAACATGGTCTGATAAGCGAAAGACGCATGAACAGGAGCTTTTATTGGGCGACGGATAAAAGTAATGTATTTTTCCGCCATTATATAATACAGAGACTATTGCTGTTCCGGTCTGGAAGAGGTGATTGTGATACAGTTCCGGCTGGGATCCATCTCACTCAAATGTGAGGAGCTTAGTGAGCAGGCACGTGCCCGTCAAGGACTCTGATCAATGTCAGTCGATATTGTCTCTTACATTATGGATTGATTGATGGTGAAGCAGGCCAACAATAGCATCATCGTTATAAAAATAACCTTGGCATGACTAATCTCAGAGATCGCCCAGGGTGCTGTCTATGGCCAGAACAGACGTATAGTAAAGGCAATCACTTTTAACCTTTAGCCAGCATGAATGATATGAAATAGAGCTATGTATGACGTGTACCCTGAAAACATAGGCTACAGGGTACGGCTAAGGTTCGTGAGGATTTTCACGAACCGAATCAGTTCACTGTCCGAACCACGAACTGGTTCACGAACCTTTTTAGTATGCGAGAAATTACTCCTAACAGAAAATAACATTTAAAGGCAGGTGGCTTTACTGGATAAATTGTAGAAAACACAAATGACAAGTTCTGACAACAAATGTTAGAAAATAATATAAGATTCAAAGTTCCGTTGATGGTCATATTCGTAAATCACGCTTAGAGGACATTCAGAGATTGCGTGTCTATTAATTAGCCCTTTCACAGACAAATCCCTGAAAAAGTAAATTCTTTATGATATAAAACTTACTCTATTGAATATTTTGAAATTAATTTGACTAGACGCTGTTGCTGCCTTAGGCTGCAACAACGTCTAGTCGAATTAATTTCAAACTATTCAACACTTTTCCTCTACGTTTTCCTAAAATTAGACATGAGAAATTCACAGATGAAATGGTTAGCTTATATGTATGGTTCACGAACCGCACGAATCCCATGCAAGGGAACCGAGCCATGATTCGTCATCCCTTGGTTTGCGATTTTCCGAACCAACGAATGTTCGTTACAGCCCTACTACAGGGTCGGTACTGTACCAATACCTGGACAATCTAGCCCCATATTTGTGCAGTGCTAACCCAGTAACCTGCATTATCTTGGTAAGGTTGCATTTAATACCAGTGATTCAGGAGTATCAGCACCAGGTCCAGCGGCATGTATTGCGCATAGACTTTATTTTCCAGTGGGACATGACAAATACTTGGTTCCGAACCATACCTATCATATGAAGGTTTAAGCAAAACATGTACACATGCAGACCCGTGTCCCCCAGGACTTTGTCACATTTTAAACACATTTCGAACTTTCCAGATTTTATTGAATTTTTGGAAGTTATCAGAATTCTTCATTCAATCGGAAAATCTCCCCATCCTCGGTCTTAAATTCATGAATGTTTCTGATCACATAGTGCAATATTTGCTGTTCCAACTGTCCAAGCCATGTTTCACAAATGCATTGTCACACACCTCTTCCTCAACACCACACCTACATAATTTCCCTGAAAACGCAGGTAGCTGTGCTTGTACAGTACACCCCGATATTGGGCCAGTATCAGCCCAGTTACCTGTGTTATCAGGGTTAGTTCACTCTATATGATGTACAGGAGCAAAACTCTTTACTTGACAATCTCGATGCTAACGTCTTACAGCTTACCTGCATCCGGTGAGCGATAACATAGTTGTTGGTAATGGGAAGGTCAATTATTAGAGATTGATTGGACGAATAAGAGATCAATGCGAGATGGATGGTGTATTTTTTCAGAGTCTGAGGAATAATCCCATATTATTAACATCGTTATGCGCGCCAAATGTTGTCGTGTTCCAATTCAGAGAAAATTCCATAGATGACGAATAGAAACCAATATATTTACAATCTTTCTGGGTATTTTCAAAATAGTTTTACTGAAAGTCGCTGAAGGTTTTTCATTCAAATTGTTTGACAAATTATTAAACCGTTTTTTAGTTGAGTTCGCGGAACATATCACGAGAAATAAATTCGTGTTATTTGCCTGACTTCTAAAGCTAGATGATGAGTATGGTACAGCTGTGAAATGAGTTAACATGTTTAACAACCCGCTATTAAAACATACAATTTGTACCACAGCTTAATGTTGTCAGTCACCAATTATGCATTCGTTATCTACGTCATTAGTGACGTCGTTGATTATGACGTCATCCTAAATGTCACGTAGCTGATTATGACGTCATATGATGGATGGATAAACTGGAAAGACCTATTATTTCTACTAAAAAGAAAGCTCTGCGGGCTTGCAGATGGTTTCGTTTGTGAAGAGAGCAACTGCATAAGAGGATTTGCTAAGCTCAGTGACCTGCTGTTTTCAATATCATGAAATAACTATATTCGTAATGAAAAAAATACAATTTAATAGCTAAAAATATAACAATTTAACAGCCAGCTAATGGTATATATTTACCTCTGGTAAAGCAGAAGTTGGCGCCTGAGAGCATCGAGATTTCAGTTTCCATGGGGTGGAACACACACACACCCGACCCACCAGCCCACCCACCACTAACACCCCCTACCCCGTTGCTGGTTTTACCTTCGGTTTCCCTAATGCCCAAAATATGCTTGACCGCCCCCACCCCAGTTCTAGCTGACTTAATCCGGCACTGAGAATAATTTTATTTGATAAATTCATTTTCCTACATTTCCTTTCTAATTATGCTAGTGTATGCCAGGCTAGGCCTACTAAGATCATAACATGAGATTCGACGACTTAACTTTAATTTTAGTCATAAACACGTGGTTCTGCAAACCTCTATTCTACTTGAATTCTAATAGTACATTCTTTTCTTAGCTCTCTATACGCTTCATAGAAACTTTGGAAGCCATCATAGTTACTCTGGTAAATAAATGATGTATGAACGGGAGATTGTACTGCGATGCTACGGATAAAAGTCTTTTTCGGTGATTATATAATGCTTCGTCTGGTGGCAGTGTCGTCTTTTCCCATAGCTGCGGAGCGGTGATTGGTGAGTATATATCTCGCACAAATTTCAGGAGTCTGACAGGGGTGTGGTGGTGGGGTGGGGGGGGGGGCGTGGGTGGGTGGTAAGAACACCTATGCCAAGGGCTCTGATCAAGGTCAGTCGATATTGTCTCGTAATTATTGTTGTTGTTGTTGTTGTTGTGGAAATTCCCTTTGTATTTATATAGAAATATGGCACATATATATATAAAGCAGGTGACGTGTACACGGATAAAAAAAAAACCTCGTAAACGTGTACACGAGAAAAATCTATAAAATATACATATTTATGTGAAATATGTATGATAGCTCTCAGAGAAAGTGAGAGTTTTTTGACAAATTAATTCTGCGTATTTACCGCCACGCTCTCTATCTATCAATGTTGTCCGATTTCCGAATTAACCCTTTAACACTCACGCCTGCCAAAACACGGCTCCTACAATGGTCTTGAGAAATGCCAATTTGCAGACCAAGAGATGACAGGTTTTGTTTTTAAATGTTACCACTGCCAGTCATTGTCTGTTGTTGGTGTCATTGCCATCGATGTATATTTTGTTGCTGTTATCATCGTTGTTGTTGTTGCTGTTGTTGTTGTTGTTTTTGTTGTTGTTGTTGTTGTTGTTGTTGTTGTTGTTGATGTTGATGATGATGATGCTGATGATGAGTATAATGTTGTTGTTGTTGTTGTTGTCGTTGTTGTCGTTGTTGTTGTTGCTGTTGATGTTGTTGTTGTTGTTGTTGTTGCTGCTGCTGCCGTTGTTGTTGTGTGTCGTTGGTGTTGTTGTTGCTGTTGCTGTTGTTGTTGTTGTTGCTGCTGCTGCTGCCGTTGTTGTTGTTGTTGTTGTTGTTGTTGTTGTTGTTGTTGTTGTTGCTTTGATAACCTTAAAAATTTACATAGTTTGCTGAGGACTGGCCTGTTGCATATTCCAAATAAACCCTGTGTCTTTTCTGTACTGTTGTCGCTTGCATAGTTTTCTGGGATAAATCGCTCTCTTTCATTCTGATATTTGCTACAGTAAAAAAGGAAGTGAATTTCATCTTCTATGACATTACATACATTGCATAATCTTTCCTTCCGGTCGATGCCCGCCCATCTTTGTGACTCAATTGCTAGTTTGTGGCTAAGTGTCCTGAAGTGACATAAGCTTATAGCATCGCCGCATGACACTAATTTTAAGTAGCTTTCGAACTGAAATTTGAATTTTATAACTTTGTAAAACGTTAACCTAGTTGATTCGTGTAGCTGTCTCGTCCATTTGTCTATGTATTGTTGTTCCAAGGCTTTCTTTGTTTGACTGACTACCTTATACATGTTTATGTTTTCAGAGTTGAATACATGTGGCTGACCTGTTGCCTCTAGGATAGTTTTGATTGTGTTAATCCAATTAACTTGTATCTGCCGTTGGGTAATGACGTCTAGACATAAATAATAAAGAATTGACGAGGGTTTCCGGTACCCTGCATTTACTATCCCTTCCTAAAACCTAACCATGTTACATTTTATTTGTACCTCTAAGAGCATTTTTCCCAATTCACCATAAACCATAACATGGGTACTTTTCTAAGCTCACAGTAGACTGAGCGCCGCCAGCCATAGGTCAACTCCTTAATGGTCCAACCGGCCTAAACGGTCTCTATAGTGGTCTTGAGGAATATGTCATTATTGAAAGTTCATTTGCATGTCGCTAGAAGACCATCTTTGGTAAATTTATCGCTGCAATGACTGACTCACCGAGTGAGCCTGTTATTCCAGTTGTGAATTTTCAAACGGTTAGCTTGCCTTTGCCCTCAAATGCCTTATGTACATTCAGTAACGACAAATTAAAATTTTTCCTAGCCAGTCTTGACAATCAAGGGGTGAATCACTGTTGCTTGATAATGATCTGTCAAATCGGAATGTTGTAGAATAGTCGATAAACAAGTTTCCCAATCTGCAGCAACAACTCACAGTCAAATTGCTTTCAAAGATTTCAACAGCTTGTTCATTAAATAGTAAATTCATCAAAACCATACAATTGACGGACTATTCCAGCTTCGTGCTGCAGAATTTCTGTCAATTATGAGTCTGACGTCAACCTACATGTAATGTAATTGATTATGACATCATATACTCGAGTGGCATATTGGATCGCTCTATTGTACACTATGATGCGTCTTTTAGCTGATTAACCATTTGAACAGGAAAAGACAAACATAAGGATGCTTTTAGAGGTTAATATTTATTCTGTTGGATATTCTGAGGTAAATTTGGCAGAGATATTTTGTTCCAGTCGTGTGAGTTTCAAAATACTTAGCAGCATATAACGCCTACGTTAGAATTCAGACTCCGGAAATTCGAGGGTTAAAGTATTTAACCATTTAATTGATAAATTTGGTCAAAAATATGGAAGTATTTGCTTATTAAATGTCCGTATGCAGATTAACAAAATTTTGGAAAATATAGCACCGGAATGACTGGATCGATTACCGAGCAAGTGGACATTTTCGAAGACCACAGCAGAGGTCGCTTTTTAGCCATCTTTGACAGGGAGGGTTACGGATAAATGGAACATTGTACAGCCCATCTATCGTTAAACTGCTAAAATATTGATCTCGTCTGAAAAAAGCATTTGATGTAGGTCATATGCAAAAATGTATATTAATAGCTGCCCGCCTATTATTAGAATTATATAAGCCCTATAGACTCAGGGGCAGATGGCATATTATAGAGTCATATTCAAATTAATTAATTTCGTAGCTGCATCATGACTATTGTACTTTCAACTATGGAGTTGTCTGATCTGTCATCATAACCGGGTTGTTGCTGTCTGTGGCTGGAGCAACTCACAGTCAGATTAGTTTAATTTCAACACAATGTTTAGTAAATTGTAACACCATTGAGGTCATGCAATTCATACAATTTCGTGACGGATCATTGCCTCGGTCATAATGGACCAACGCCACTTTGATTGCAATTCCAGCTAACACATGATGTAAATGATTATGACGTCGCATAATTGCACAGATTGGACGCCTCCATTGGAGAAATGTCTTTGATTAAAATTCCTGGCAAAGTTGGAAGGTGTTGATAGGGGTAGATAGGAGCAGGTGTTTATTTGGAAGGGACTGTTGTGTGTAGATGTTTCTGTTGAATGTTCTATCCTGTATCAGTCCATACCCATGTGTGGGGTGTAATGACTGAAATGAATCCCCACATCTCTATAAATTGATATCGATAAATGTATTTTATTGTGATTCGTTTTCTTTGAATTATGAACATCAACCATTCGATTTCAACAAAAGCACCAATTTGCTCAACACATCATATTGTGTTTCACATAAATGGCATCCATCAGTGTCGGAACAGTGACGGCAGACTTAGTCCTTTTATTTGAAAGGTTTTCTACTCAATGCCAACATACTGAATGACGCACTTGATTGCTAATGGGTCTTACCAAGTTTACCCATCAACACATATGATATCATAATCAACTAGGTAACCTGTATGATGACGTCATGAATGACTCGATGTAGTCCATCTTTAGCGATTAATATTCCGACACGTTGTACGAATTGTATGTTTTTACCATTTAATAAACATTCTGTTGAGTAATTTGCAATTAATTTGACTGGACGCTGTTGCTGGCATAGGCAACACCAGCACGCAGTCAAGTTATTTTCAAAATATTCAACAGCTTACCTGTATAGTTTTCTGGAAAATGATAGTCAGGGAGTTCAGAGATCGATCGACCCAAACACGAGCAAGGTGTGGGTGGAGCTTAGTTAGTGGTGGGCGGGGAATAGCTAAAACTGGAAAGAGCCATTGGATGAAGAATTATGGAAACTGTAAAAAACAAGAAACTCTTGCAAATTCCGAAATGTATTAAACATGTGACAAAAATATGGATGTCTACATGTTTATGTGTTTTGCTATAATCTGCATATGTTAAGTATGTTTTGGAAACCAAGTGTTATGCACAATGCACATCGCCAGACCAGGCGTTGATACTCCTGAATCACTGGTATTAAATGTAAGATTACCCGGATATTGCAGGTTACTGAGACATTATTACACAAATATAGGGCCACATTGCCCCGGTATTGGTCCAGTACCCGCCATGTGACATATGTTTCAGGTACACGTCATACATAGATCTATTTCATATTATTTAAGCTGGCTAAAGCATACAAGTGATTGCTGTTACGGTACGTCTGCGCTGGTGTTATACGATACCGTGGGCGATCTCTGAGATTAGCCATAACAAGGTCACTCGTATAACGATGATGATGTTGTTGGCTTGCTTAGCTTTCAATCTATCCATAATGTAACAGACAATATCGACTGACCTTGATCAGAGTCCTTGACGTACGCGTTCCTGCTCCCCCTAGACTTCTAACATTTGAAGGCGATGGATCCCTGCCAGAACGGTATCGCAATCATCACCGCCAGACCGGAACAGCAATAGTCTCTGTATTATATAATGGCCGCAAAAGACGTTACTTTTTTATTTGCCCAATAAAACCTTGCGTTCATGCGTCATTCATTTATTAGAGCATGATGGCTTCCACATATTCTACTATTCCGTGTTCATGTCTGAGAATAGATTACACTATTAGAGTGAATTCATTGTGGACAATGTAGTGATATGTATTGCTTAGACTACACCTCCTTGTTAAATGCATCTACGAGTATATTATTGCCATCTACAAAGCTAATTTATCTGCTTGTTTGATTGTCAGTAAATAATTCTAGACGGATGCTCAGCATGGCAAGAAATCATGCTACAGCAACATCACACAGTAAACTCAGTTTCAAAATTGTCAACAGAATATTTATTAAATATTTAATTCATCAAAGACTTGTAATTCGTTCACTTGACGGACTTTTCAAGCTGCTGGAAGGAGTATTTCTATCAACTATGCTTGTGACGTCAACCTACATGTAACATAATTTATTATGACGTCATATATTTGATCAAAAAACTAGATTTATCCATTGCTTGTCAAAGCACTAGTTGTATGATTACTGTATTCTGCAGCTGTAGTAGTAGAAACATCCTACAGCTGCAATCAGTCATTCTTCGCTTTTGCCCACGGTGTATAATAATAATAATAATAATAATAATAATAATAATAATAATAATAATAATAATAATAATAATAATTTATTGAGGGTAACACTTCAAATACACGGCCTGATCTAGCAGATGCCCTCATTTAACATTTATACTTAAATCATTTTTTATACAATATGTACAAATTTATACATCTATGCACAGACACGGAATGTATTTCTATTTTGTACCATCATTTTCTTTCTTTTTTCTTTTTATCTTATAATCATATAATATTCTGAATGTATTAAGAGTAATTTGAACAAAAGCTACTGATGCTTTCAACAGCAGCAAACTTCCAGTCAAATTAGCATTGATAAATTCAGCATTGTAAAGTAAATTCCTTTCTTTTCTGCTGAAATGCTTTGGAAACATACAAGAAATAGAAATAACGATATTTTTATGTGCTAAAATATAGAAACTAATTCTCACTTTCGTAGACAAATACAGCTAAGCACATTAAAACATACGATTATACATACATACAGAAACAATAGATTTAGTAGAATTATTGGTTATCGCGACAGTCATTCCTGTCATAAATTTTCAAAAATAGTCCTCTGGACTGCATATGGTCATTTCTCTAGCCCAATTTATGGACTTGTCTCTAGGCTTGTGCATTTTTGGGTCAAAGAGCGTAAGAATCACCAAATTTGACCTAGCAATTCATAATGTAGGATAAAATCAGAAGGTTCCATAGAAGGTTTGCATCTTAAAAGTTAGTTAGGCATATATAGGCTACCGAAATTAAGAACTCACCAAAGCACACGCACTCACAATCACACCCACTCACTTCCACACGTACACAAACTCATGTACATACACTTCCGTGAGTTTACATCCAATATGGTAGGTCTACGCAATATATTGTCTCCAACATCTAACCATTTCAACACTAGTATTAGAACTCAAGTCATACTGTTAAGCTGTTGCATATCTTAAGCATAATTTGAACGAAAGATCTCGATACCCTCGACAGCAACACTATCCAGTCAAATTAGTATCAGAATTATACAGCAAGGGACCATATTTTGTGTCTAGATTTCGTGCTCTAATGATAAAGAAAATCTGCAGAACATAATAACACCCCTCCTGAAAATGTATCACCAGAATGATAGGCCCAGACAGTGAACCATTCATTCCAG
Organism: Chaetoderma sp. LZ-2023a; assembly: GCA_034401795.1. NCBI lineage: Eukaryota > Metazoa > Mollusca > Caudofoveata > Chaetodermatida > Chaetodermatidae > Chaetoderma > Chaetoderma sp. LZ-2023a. Next base: position 101,461,326 of record CM067359.1, on the reverse strand, counting down.
TGTTAAATCCACAAAGAGCAGTTGACTCTCGGTCTGCAGATGGACATTTCTCAATATCAACAGTCAAAGCACTGGAGAGTGTTCTAACTGTCTTTAAAGCAGACATTAATTTAATTCAGATGATTATAAATAAACAATTGTTAAATATAATTTTATCATCTAGGATCTTTGAGTGCATTGTCCTCAGTCGAAGTCCTTAGCTTCCTCAGGTCCATTCTTGACTTGAGTGTACCGAGTCCTGCTTTCTTGAGGTCACCTCGAAGCACGCTTAGCAGATTTATGCAATGACGTCTTCTCCTGGCTTTGTATCTGCTGGCTCCGAGTAGGGCGAATTCCACGGCTCTCTGTATTGGTTCTCTTCTGGCATCCTCAGCACATGGCCAAACATGGGCCATCTTTGCCGGGCGGCTTTTACAGACAGCGGCGACGTATTACACATCCTGTGTAGTGCATCGTTTGAGATTATGCTGTCTAGCCATCAGTGTCCAGTGGTGTTGCGTAGGTGTTTGCGGTGGCAGGCATCGAGTTTATCTAGAGCTGCCTTTGGAACTGTCCAGCTGTTACAGTTATACAGCATCAAGGGTACGCAGGTTGCATTGTATAAACGTAGTCTTTTTATCAAGGGCATCTTTGATCTACGAAGCCATAGTTTCCAGGAGGATGGGAAACCTATGTTCCCCATGACGCAGCGTGCAGTAACGTCAGTGGTACTGCAAAGCAGTGAGCTGAGAATTTTACTTTTCCTTCATGGTTCGCCATCACGAAGTGGATCGTCATTTTCCTTAGTTTCATGCTTTGTAGATAGGTATATGTGGGTGAACTCTGTTTTGGATTCATTCATAAAGAGATTCTCAATTTTTAGTTTGCGTGCAGCTATTCGGAGAAGTTCGTCAAGAGGTTTCTTTTCCTCGTCTTTGAAGTCCACATCGTCAGCATATTCCATCTCTAGCCGCATATCCTGTATTGACAATGTGGGTGGGGTGTTGGTCTTGTGGCACTTTCCCTCACGGATTTCAATGCAACAGCAATGTAACAGGTGAACAGCACCGGAGATAGACCATCTCCCTGCGGGGAGCCGATTGATGTCTACAGACTCCACTGCCTTGGCTCGTACTCTCAGGTTGGTGTCTGAAAGCAGTAGTCTCACTAGTCGTAGCTCATCTTCATTACAGCTGGCCTGGTGTAGTACATCTAGGATCTTTGAGCGTTTAATTGTGTCGAAGACTCGTGACATGTCAATGCCCATTTTGTGAAAATCCCAGTGCTTGGACATGACTACCGACACAAGCAAGCGTTGAGACCATACAGTGTCTGCGCAGCTACGTCCACGTTTGAAGCCACTTTGACATGTTCCGGTGAATCCATCGATCTTGTCTCGGATGCGGCATAGTATTAGTTCTAACCTTTTAAATGCACTGGTCATATTCTCAATTTCAGTGGCTGCATTTTTCTCAAGAATTAGGACTCGATAATTGCTGATTGTTTTATTAAACCGGCTGGCTGTGTGATGTTACTAGCTAAGGCAACAGCGCCTTTTAATCAGATTTAGTAAGAAAATAACCAGTCTGGTCTTTAGGCACCATGTAATAGGATTATTGCAGGACGTGTGGGCCAATATAGAGCCACCTAGCATTACTAAGGAGGATTCCAGTTGTAGCTATGCCCCGCCCATCTTTGCCTAAGCTCCACCCACGCTTCGTCATGTATGGATCGATCGATCCCTGACCTCTCTGACTACCAAGTTCGAGAAGACTATACAGGTAAGCTGTTGAATATTTTAAAACTAATTAGACTTGGTAGTGTCGCTGCCTATGGCAGCAACACCACCCAGTCAAATTAGTATCAAAATATTCTACAGAATGTTTATTAAATTGTAAAGACATACAATTCGTACAACAACGCTTAGTCCGTCATCAATTATGCATTCATGACGAACTTGTCTACGTCATTCATGACGTACTTGATTATGACGCGATCCTACATATCGCGCTGTTGATCATAACATCATTGGTATCACTACCTAAGACAACGGCGAGTTTTAAGCAGATTCATTGAACAAAGTTCAGTCTGCTCCGATCGCTGGAAGTGTGGGGAAACATATAAGTAGCTGACATGGGAATTTTAAGAGTACGAGGTTATTGATTTGCTTAGATTCTGAAAAACGTGTGCATGACATCATTCGATTATTACACGTAATGGAAGCTATTTCTGGATGGCAATGATTATGTATGCATTATTTATAAAGCCAACATGAGATTCGTGTTTCATAGAACAGCATCCAGCTATAACGGAGATGGTGATATAATACAGGGATTCAGTTCTAGCTGTGTCCCGCCCATTTCTAGCTATGCCACGTTTATTTCTATCCATACTCAGCCCCTTTCCAGCTATACCTCACCCATTTCTCACCATGCCCCGCCCATTTCTAGCTATGCACCGCCAATTGCTAGCTATGTCCCGCCCATTTCTAGCTATACCACACCCATTTCTAGCCATGCTCCGCCCATTTCTAGCTTTTTCCCTGCACACTTCAAGCTCAGCTCCGCCCCTACGTTGCATATGTTGGGATCGATTTATATACTTTGAAACCTGAATACCCAGAATCCCAATTTCAAGGTAACTATACAGGTAAGCTGTTGAAAACTGTGAAACTAATTTGACTGGACGCTGTTGCTTCCTATGCTTATGGCAACAAACCATCCAGTTAAATACGTTTCAAAATATTCAACAGAATGATTAGTAAATTGTAATGACATAGATTTCCTACACTTGACGAACTATTAAACGTCTATGACGGATATGGCATTCATTGCGCATTTTGATTATAAGGTCAGCGAAGTTGTGACATAGTTGCTTATGATCATATATTTGATTGACTGATCGCATTTATTAGAACAAAAACTACGCCTACAGTATTATTTGCAAATATACATTTACTATGAGGGATATTAACTTATCGCGGGTGCATTGCAGTAAAATGAAAACAAGGAACTTATAGATGACATTTAGCTCAGACAAAGACACATAGTCCATGCTAGCAATTTAAACTGCTTAAAAATATTTAAATATTAATATGATTAGCCATTTTATTATCCTAGATTCAGGCTTCAGTAACTGATTGATCTAGGTTGCAAGAGTCAATGCATGTCCTATAGATAGGGACAGACAGCTAGCAGATGGCTCACTCTTATATAATGGAAAATGTCTGGACACACAGTCGAGGTGGTAATAGATACATAACTCATAAATGTGTGTAATGTCTGAGTATTAACAAAGATACTTCTTTACATACACATTACTGCCCTGGTATTGGGTCTTACGTGACAGTTAGAAGTCAGACGAAGATGTAATCCGATCACAGCATAATGATCACAATCTAATTCATTCTCACTACACTTGCAAAGGTCAATTAGTATGTGGATAGCCAACGAGAAGGAGAGAATGTTGATGTCTGAAAGTGATTGTTAGACTATGAGAATAAACCTGTCTGCCTCGGTTGCTGAGTGGGCAAGGTGAGTATACTTATTTGAAGCAAATCTCTCGAGATTTCTTTTCTATAACCTTCTTCATGAGTATGATTCCATCAATTCGGTAATGAATGACGAGACATTCCTGATAGATAAACCTTGACAGATCATAATATCGACCAATGCTTATTTAGTAAAATTCCTATCCGTATCCTGCCAGGCAAGAATGCTATTTGTCAAGCACACCACGTAATAGTATCCTGGTTAGGATATAAATAGCAACGGTCGGGAGTTTGGCTCAGTGGATGAAAGATATACTAGCATTCGTTTAAGAAGAGTGGTATTGCAAACTCTTGCCAGCTTTATTGAACAAAAGAATAAAGCAAGTTAGTTTTAAAATAACACCAGCTTTGAATTAAAAGGAGGATGTGCAATGTATAGTTTAAAATGCCAATAAATAAATGATCTAACACGGGTGTTTTATCTACTGGCCGATATATGAATCTGATCTGTCAATCAAGTATATGATGGCATCATCAATTACATCACGTAGGGTGATGTAACAATCAACATCCGTAATGAATGGCGTAGCTAAGTCCATCATGATCTTTTAAAAGTCTGTCAGTTATACAGATTGTATGTCTTTATTATTTAATAAACATTTTGTTGAATATTTTGAGCCTAATATGACCGGACGCTGTTGCTGCCATAAGCAACAGAAGCATGTGTCAAATTAATTTCACAATATTCAACAAATTAGTTGCATAGTTATCAGGAAATTGGGAATCTGCGACTTCAGGATTCAGAGTATATAAATCGATCCCAATACGCACAAAGCATGGACGGAGCTTAGCTGGAGATGGGTGGCACATAGCTAAAAGTGTATTTATCCATTGCGATTATGACTATGAGTATCTGGCCACCGACCTCCAATGCCGCTACACCGCTTAACCGTCTAAATTCTGAAGACCAAAAACATCAAAATCCTTTACGATTTAATCAATATTATGTTGAGAATTTTGGAACGCATCTGACTGGGAGCTAGACTATAAGCGTGGGTATGCCTATATTGGTATCCCAACCCTATATTCAGTGGCTCATTTATGCCTGATAATTATGTGAATTTCGATCAATACAATAATAAAACTACTGAAACTTTATTTGTGTCGGAATTTACTCATTTATTGCAATATATCACTTCATTGAGAGTTCAATTTCTAAATCTTCTCTGGGAACACCGACCAAACAATATGCAGTGCTTGACAAATGAAATTTTCAACACACACTGTCTGGTTATGAAGTCGTATCACCCGAGTAGCACAATGGACCTTTCCAGTTTATCGATTCATCCTATGACGTCATAATCAACTTCGAGACGTGTAGGATGAAGTCAGAATCAGTGGCGTCATGAATGAATATTTTGCGACTAATTTGTGTGGGTACAGTTGTCAAATTATTTTAAAAATATTAACCAGCTTCCCTTATAGCTTTCTGGAAATTGATAGTGAGGCAAATCAGGGATCGATCGATCCCAACACGAGCGAGATATGGGTGGGGCTTAGCTAAAAATGGAAATTTCCATTGATAAGGCAATGTTGATGGTACTGAAATCGGAGATAATGGATGAGTTAATAAACATTTATTAAATTAATTGTAAATTCATCAAAGACATACAATTCGTACAATTCACGATGGACTTTTCAAACTATACGTCATTTTGATAATGACATCAGCTAACATGTGACGTATTTGATTATTCCTCCAATACCTTGCAACCCAGTGCCTGTGTTATTTGATGCGTGTATAGTTTGTATGTAACAAAGGCGTGAGCTAGGCATGTGACACACCCGAATACAAAGCAGCATTTCTATTTTTAAAGATTACAAACAATCGTAGTAATATGAAATTTGTTTAAAATGTGACAAAAAAACTGGAGGGAAAGGGTCGACATGTTTACATATTTTGCCTAAACCTAAAGTATGTTTCATAAACCAAATGTCTATGGCGCCATGTCCCACTCGAAAGTCAAGGCAATGCGCAAGGCATATCACCAGACCAGGCGTTGATACTCCTAAATCATTGATATTAAATGTAAGCTTAAGTGGATAATGCAGGTTGCTGGGTCAGTACTGTACAATTGTGGGACAGCATTTGCCCAGTATTGGTCCAGTACCTGGCATGTAACCTATGTTTTCAGAGTACACGTCATGCATAGCTCTATATCATATCATTCATGCTCGCTAAAGGCTAAAAGTGATTGCCTTTACCGTACTTCTGCTCTGGTCATAGACGGTGCCATGGACGATCTTTGAGATTAGCCATGCCACGGTCATACTTATAACAATGATGTATCACTGTCAATCAATCCATAATGTAAGAGACAATATTGAGTGTACACTTTCCTGCTCCTAAGCTCCTGACATTTGAACGAGATGGATCCCAGCCAGAACTTTATCGTAATCACCGCCACCAGACAGGAACGTCAATAGTCTGTGTATTATATAATGGCCAAAACAATTCTTTTATACCTCGCCCAATAAAATCTCCCGGCCATGAATCATTCATTTATCATAGCATGATGGCTTCCATAGGTTCTGTTTTTTCGAGTGAAAGTCTGAGAATTGAATGCACTATTAGCGTGACCTCAATTTGGACAAGTAGTGGCGTGGATTGCTTCGACAACACTGCCTTCTTAAATGCGTCTATGAGTATATTATTATTGTCTATAAAGGTAATTTGCCTGATTTTTTGATTGTCAGTTATTGGAAAGAATCTAATAAAAATAATTTTTTTTTTCTTGATTAATTGGTATTGAATAAGTGTTATAAATAATAATAGATGGGTGATAAGCATGGCTATGCTGTCGCAGTGCATATGGCAGTAACTGCGCCCAGTTAAATCCATTTAAAAGTTGTCAGCAGAATCTTTATTAAATATTAATTTCATCACAAACATGAAATTCCTACACTTGACGGCCTATTCTAGCGCAACAAAGGTGTATTTCTGTCACCTATGCTTGTGGCATCAGCATAAATGTAACGTAATTGATTATGACGTAACATATTTGAGCAATATACCATTTTCAATCATTGCTTGTCAATGCACTAGTCCTATCCATTTATCCTAACTTTCAGTGGTTATATTTTTCACGAAAAGTAGGACTCGGTAATTGTTGAATGTTTTAGAAAACCGGCTGATTGATTGATATTACTACCAAAGGCAACCGTAACCTTTAATCACATTCATTAAAAAATTATCCACTCTGGTTTTAGGCACCGTGTAATAGGATTACCTCTGCAAGAGTTTGCCAAGATACAGCTACCTGACATGACAATGGAGTCCAGTTTTAAATATGCACCGCCCATCTTTATCTAAGCTCCACCCACAATTCGTCGTGTTGGAATCGATCAATCCCTGAACTCCCTGACTATCAATTTCCAGAAAACTATACAGGCAATCTGTTAAATATTTTGAAATTAATTGGACTGGGTGCTTTTGCTGCCTATGGCAGTAACAGCGCCCAGTCAAATTAGGTTTAAACCATTCAACAGCATCCATAGTAAATAGTAAAGACATATAATTCGCACAACGATGCTTAGTGCGTCATCAAGTAAGCGTTCAAGACGTATTTATCTACGTCATTCATGATGTAATTGATTATGACATCATGCTATATGGCACGTTACTTAGTTGATTATGACATAATATGCTTGATGGAATAACTGGAAAGGTTCATTCTTATAGTACGTGGTTATTGTTTTCATTGTGAAAAATCGTCTGTGGCTTTATTGGATTATTACACGTAATGGGAAGCTATTCCTGGGTAGCAATGATTATGTATGCATTATTTATAAAGCCAACATAAGAATCGTGTTTCAGTGTAAATTCTCCATCCATATACGAGATTGTGATATTGATGGCACATTATAACATGATGTACCATTATATTATTCACAGACATGCAGTTAGTATGATAGTTATTTACTTATAGTGGGTGAAATGCAGTAAAATGAAAACAAGGAACTTGCAGACACTGAGACAGAGACACATTTTCCATGCTAGTAATTGATAGCTATAACTATTATTATCCTTATAATTGGCATAAGGTTTGAATAACTGATTGCGCAGGTTGCTAGAGACAATATGTCTCCGGCAGGTAGGGACAGACACCTAGCAGGTAGCTTACTGTTAGATTGCAGAACATCTCTGCTAGGTGTCTGCCCCTACCTGTACACGGCATAATGCCTAGGTCAGAGGGCGGGAAATATCTTGATACACGGTCGATGTGGTGATAGACACATGCATCATAGATGAGCGTTAGTTAATGTCTGAGTTTTAGAGAGATAATGATTTACATTCATATTACAGTCATCGTATTGGGTCTTACGTTGTTCAGTCAGACGAATACATAATCTGATCACAGGCTAATGATCAGTGTTTAATTCACTCTCACTACACTTCAGAAGGCCATTATTATATGGCTAGCCAACAAGAAGGAGACTAATGCCAAGGTCTGGACTAGAAAATTAAATGTGTCTACATCGACCACAGAGTTGGTGAACTTGGTATTCTCTGTGTCCACTTAGTTGATCCAAATGTTTCGCGGTTTCTTTTATCTAACTTGTTTCAAGTGTATTATTCTGTTGCCTCAGTAATGGATGGATGTCTAGACGTCCCTGATAGATAACATTTGCCACCTTATTATATCGACCAATGCGTATATAGTAAAATTCCAGTCACTATCCAGCCAGGCAAGAATGCAATCTGTCAAGCACACACCGTGTAATAGCCATGGTCTTTCAGATACATAACCGCGATAGACTAGTCGTGGTACTATGAAATTCGTGTGTCAGAAAAAAAATCGGACACAAATGGTTTTGGGGTTTTTTCTGAATAAATACGCCATATAGCCTTTCGAAATAGATCCCCATTAATCATGCTTTGGGAGAATTTTCGGGGGCCGATTGAATTCATTTAATCAGGGAGGTTTGGAAATAAGGGCCTAAGTTAAGGAAATCATAAATTTCAACCGGCAGTAGTAAAGTGAAAAAACTATATATGCACATTGGCTGATGATACTTGCACAGTTTAGTTATCAATTTAACCCCTTCACCGATGACTTATCTCAATTTCAGGACAACTATGCCGGAAAGATGTTGAATATTTTACTTTCGACCCCTCTTTGTTAAATCAGAGAAGATAGTAACCACAGAAAAGTTAGACAAAATCATCACTTACTTAGATGGATGCTACACCTTGGTGACTGTTGTTGGTAGTGCATTTCACTTGATGAAAGGGTATGGAACCGAGCCAATATTGAACTGCATCCATGGCACGAATTACATTGTAAATATCATCGCATTCGCATGAAACTTGCTGCATGCCATTCAACTCACCGGTGTCACTTTAACATACAAGCTGCTGGAACAGGTGGTCCCGCTTTCAGTATTAGAGGATCAAAATATTGAAATGCTTCCGATTCTGGGTCACAGAAGCGACTTTCGTAAAATACATTTAATGCAGCAATCTCTGAAGCACTTAATAAGTTGGCCACGTGCCTTAATTATGAACTGATCACTATACTGCCATCAGCGTCATCAACAGCAAGACGTTGGTTACGATATCAAGGTCACATTGACTTTATTAAATATTTCATAGCATGTGGGTGGCTGATGTACTGGGAAGGCCAGTTGAATGCATATACTACATTCCTTAACCTATTCACTGCAACTCGACAGTATGTTCAGTATGCAAAGAGCACTCACTCGTATTATAAAAACAGACCATGACAAGTCTGCCACGTGAAACCCTACCCCCTGTCTATACAAAATGTTTATTGAAAGCCTCATGAATACATCCCAACACTGAGATTATGTATTCATGGTATCTGGTAAGATGTGGTCATAGAGGAATATCTTCTTTAATGAGGTATGGCGGTGCATGACTAATACTGTACATTAACATTGAGTCTACGCCATGCACCATTGTATATCACTTAATGAGGGTCTCGTTGACCTGCAAGAAACATCAACCTTGGCGTTAAAATTGGAAAGAAGACATTCCGTGTTAGCCCCGTGATTTTAATCCGCTGAAGACATGGAGATGTATTTTAAATACGAGCTGAGCGCAGTACCACCACTGTTTCAAGAAATCTTTCACGAAATATGCGAAGAAGTTTGATTTGTCCAATACAATCTTATATTAGTCTACCTGCTGACCTTGTATTCAAGTGGGTGTACTACATTGGAAACAAGAATTCGTAAATTGTGTTATAAGGTAGCATACTCGTAAATAGTCAAATGGTATGCGTTCAACGTATGAATGTGTGGGACCCGCAATTCTGTTGGATCTATCCTAGCGACTGAAAACAACACAAGGCGGCATCCTGGGTGGCGGGGCAGGGGAGGAGTTCAGTGACAGGTCCAGTTTATTTGCGGGTCCAGCACATTTATAGGTCCAGCACCTTCCTGTGGACAATGCACTTGTATGTCTACCACACTCGTGGGAACTGTGCATATCTTATGATTACTGTTATGGTGCGAATTTAGTCTACATAATTCAAACACAAAAAGTTTGTATTGCTTTTCTGCATAGGTGGGTTGTGAAACGTCATTGTTTTTCAGTTTGACACTGTATTTTGACGCCATCTTAGATTTCATGAAAATGACATCAGGAGGGCACATTAAATGAATTCCTAAACTGTCCACGCATCATGCTAACTTTTCGGCTTCTTAATCAAACCCAAGTTCAGTAGATTCAACTTATTCAAATCACCAGGGTGAGCGCATGCTCAACATTAACTTAATGTAATACTTTCACATGGAGCAGAATATTATATGGAAGATGGGAAAGGTTTTTATTGTTCAATTGTGGCAAGGGCCCATATACTAGGAGATTAACTCCAACCAATGCATAAAGCTGGATAACGACGAGTAATAGGCTTTCGTAAATTTGTCCTTGACAAGGAAAATAACGAACATATCGAACATGAGATGTCTGATCGAACGCCAGATATACTAGAACCTTGAAATAAATCGATTGCATTCTAAAACCCTATCATGTTTCTTCACTATGTACGAGACAGGGTAATGTTGAGTATTATGAGAATGAATTGAATGAAAGATATTGCTACCGTAAGCAGCAACAGCGTTCAAACAAATCGCTCTCAAATTATTCACAGCATTTCACCGTTATACGACTGGAAACCGGTTTCCACGCGCATGCCGTAACTAGTAAACCTGTGCTAAAACAGATATTCTTTCTGAAAACATCAATAATTTAAATTCATTAGAATATCAGCAAAATGTCAATGACAACACGCTGAGTCCTTTTCTCGAAACTGCATGGTCGTATAAAGCAGCTATGGACGCGTTTCCAGGAGGCCCAAACTTCCGATTATTCACGTTCGATAAAGAGAATTTTTAGTCAAATTAATTTGAATAGGTCCTATATTAAATGGGTATACAGTTTAATGGTCTTAGGCTATCACATTCGGTGCAAGTGGTCCAGAGAAAACTACAATACATTTCAGAAATAACTTTAAATGTTTCCAAAATAAAACAAAGTGTACTCTTGTATATTTTGAGCATAGGTGGACTGGAAGACATTGTTTCTTAAGGCAGCAACATCTCCCAAACTAATTATGTTCAAAATATTCAACATCACTTTTTTCATTAACTAACATGTTTCTGTGTTTTTTTGGAAACGTGTTAACAATTATTAAATGTGTTTAATTTTATGTGCTCCAAATCGGATTAGCTATGTTTTATGGTACTGACATACTATTGCATACAGGTTCGATATTATTACTAACGGTGTCGAACGCTGCCTGGCTGGCTCTCTCTCTCTCTCTCTCTCTCTCTCTCTCTCTCTCTCTCTCTCTCTCTCTCTCTCTCTCTCTCTGCCCGTATGTCTGTGTGCATGTCTGTCTGCATGCATGCCTGTCTGTCTGTCTGCTTGCCTGTATGTCTGCCTTCCTACCTGCCAGCCTGTCTGCATGTCTGTATGTCTGGCTGTGTATCCGAGGCATAACTCAGGAATCCTGAGATAGAATCACCAAATTTTGCAACTACATTCATATTATGAGTCATTAGAAATGGTTTTAGTTTGAGGTCAAAGGGTCAAACATCGAGGTCATTGTGTCACCTAGTCATTACGGAAATAACGTTTTCGATGATAACTCCAATGCTAGAAGATAGAATCACAAAATCTGTACCATACATTCGTATTTTGTTTGGCTAGAACCAATTTAAATCTCAGGTCAAAAGTTCAAATAACTAGGTCGTTGGGTCAATAAGTGCTTCCCTAAATACACAATTTAGGCTTAAATCGGGAGCGCAAGTAGAGAGAATTACCGAATTTGGCCAATCCATTCATATCCCAGGTGGTGAGAAGTTCTATGTTGGGCAGGACACAACATCAAATATCTAGGTCACGGGATCATGAAGTGCATACCAGAATTCACCGTTTTGGCCATATCTCTGGAACGCAAGAAGGTGAACGCACCCGATTTAGCACACTGCAGAAGCTGTTTTGACTGATATGTGAGTTAAAAGTTTAACATCTTGCAGAATTGTGGCATCGTTCATTCGTTCATTCGTTCGTTCATTCATTTGTTCAGTTGATTTTATTGGCCACTTAGACGTATGTGTATTTAAGCCAGGACTATCTTTGAGGTGCTTCCACGAAGGGTTGCGTAGCTCCCCCCGAAGTGTGGCAAAATGAAAGTAAAACTGAAATAATTAAAAGTTAAGATGTTGCTAAGAGTGTATGCATTGTCTATTGCTGCCTAACGAGCTGTTGTTGGCGGGTGTATGTGCTGTATACTGTGTAAGGATGGGGTGGGCGGGGGAATTAATTTATTTCTCACAGAGATGGGATGAGGGATGGATGGCAGTCTGTAAAATTAACTCTAAAAACGGAAATTACGCAAAGATTTTTAAAAATAAAAATAGTAAGATACAAAACTGAATGATAATGCTATCAAACAAACATGACTATCATAAGATAATATTTGCATATGATTAAATAAACGAGAAACGGGAAAACTGGATTTAAAATCGAATGTTTACAAAGGAAAAATCCAAAGTTAGAACGTAAAATTATAATCTGTTGCTGTTATAAATTTTTAGGTTGAATGTAAATGGCGCTGTTTCGGGGCTACAGTCACGTGGTCAGTCACTAGGTGCGAAGAAACCCTTTCATACTTTTGCTAAAACGTTAATCAGGCGCTGAAGAAAGAAGAGAGCGACAGACGCCGCCATGTTTGTTCTTTAAGTACTACACTATGACGTCATATAGATGCAGATATAACAAAGTATTTACAATGTACTAATTACCTTGTTCAATACTTTGAAATGAATTTGACTGGAAGTTATTGCTGCCTAGGACTACAACAGCTTTCGTAGAAATATACGAAATTTACTGAAATTCACCACATGAGCGACTGGTTCGTTACTGAGTCAGTCATTCGGCTGGTAAATTTTCAAAATGAGTCATCACTTGGGCTGCAAATAGCCATTTCTTAAGACTGATGTATTTTTGCTAATATAGCAATAGAGAAATCCTGTTTATCTATTATTCATAAGACGTCATAATCAATTACGTCAATGAATGGCGTAATTTAGTCCATCATAAACGCTTAATGTCTGTCAATCTGTATGACTTTAATGATTCCCTATTTAAAAACATGCTGTTGAATATCTTGAAATTAATATTACTGGCTGTTGTTAGGCAGCAATGGTACCCACTCAATTTAGTTTCAAAATTTCAGCAGCTTTCCTGAATAGTTTTCTGGAAATTGAGATTCAGTGTGTGCAGGGACCCATCGATTCCAACACAGCTAATGCAGGGGTGGAGCTTAGTTAGAGATGGGCGGGGCATAGCTAAAAATGGAAAGGTCAATTATTGGAGATTGATTGGACGAATAAGAGATCAACGCGAGATGGATGGCGTACTTTTTCAGACTCTGAGGAATAATCCCATATTATTAACAACGTTATGCGTTATGAGCCAAATGTTGTCGTGTTCCAATTCAGAGGAAATTCCATAGATGACGAACAGAAACCAATATATTTACAATGGTCCTGGGTATTTTGAAGACAGTTTTACTGAAAGTCGTCGATGGCTTAGATAATAAGGTCTTTCATTCAAATTGTTTGACAAAATATTCAACCGTTTTTTTGGAGTTCAGTTCGCTGAACAAATCACGCGAATGAAATTCAGGATATAAAGACCCGGTCTACTGTCATGGCAACGTATTGCGTCAGCGCTCACCGCGAGTGACATTTTGATGTGCTTCGTTTCCTAATTATAGCCTCGATTTCGTCGGCCTACTGCCGTAAAGCCGGAACACGTCAGCTTCGACCGTGGTGGCCTTGGCACCGAGACTGCTGCGACTACGTAATCAGGCGAATAGGATTTGGTGGTTCCATCATAGCAGATTGACAGGAATCGATTGGGACAAAATATAGGCCATACATGTACGTCCATTCCATGTTATTTGCTGGACTTCTAAAGCTGGATGACGAGTATGGTACAGCTGGAAATTAAGTTATCATGTTTCAAATCCCTGAACTGCATGACTATCAATAGCCAGAAATCTATACAGGTAAGCTGTTGAATATTTTGAAACTAATTTGAGTCAAATTAGTTTCAAAATATTCAACTTCATGTTTATTAACTATTAAAAACATACAATCCGTACCACAACTTAACGGTGTCAGTCACCAATTATGCATTCGTTATCTACGTCATTAGTAACGTCGTTGATTATGACGCTATCTTAAACATTACGTAGCTGATTATGATGCCATATGATGGATGGATAATCTGAAGGATCAAATTATTTCTACTAAAAAGAAAGGTCCGCGTGCTTGTAGATGGTTTCATTTGTTACGAGAGCAACTGCATAACAGGATTTGCTAAGCTCAGTGACTTGCTGTATCATGAAATAACTATATTTGCAATGAAAAAAATTCTATTTAATAGATAAAAATATAATAATTTAACAGCCAACTAATGGTATATATTTATCTCTGGTAAAGCAGAAGATGGCACCTGAGAGCATCGAGGTATCAGTTTTTCTAGGGGTGGATCACACACACACCCGACCCACACACATACACCAAACCTGACACCCCCAACCCAGTTTCTGGTTTTACCTTCGCTTTTCATAAGGCCCCCAAAATATGCGTTGAGCACACGCACGCACGCACGCACACACGCACGCACGCACGCTCGCACGCACGCACGCACGCACGCACGCACGCACGCACGCACGCACGCACGCACGCACGCACGCACGCACGCACGCACGCACGCACACACACATACCAGTCCTAGCTGCCTTAATCCGGCACTGAGAATAATTTTATTTGATAAAAAAATTTTCCCGGTATTTGGTTATTTCCTTTCTAATTGTTCTAGTATATTCTAGGTAGGCCTATTAAGATCATAACATGAAATTCGAAGACTTAAAATTTAATTTTAGACATAAAAACGTGGTTCTGCAAACATTGATGCCAAATTCTACTTGAATTCTAATAGTACATTCTTTGTACATTGGAAGCCATCATAGTTACTTTGGCAAATGAATGACGTATGGGTAGATTTTATTGTGATACTACAGATAAAAGTAATTTCTTTTTCAGCCATTATATAATACTTGAACTGGCGGCAGTCTCGTCTTCTACCATAACTGCTCCACCATAACTGCGGAGCGGTGATTGATGAGGATATATTTCGGACAAATTGAAGATTTTGGACTCTTCAGAGGGTCCGTCTTCGACTTATCTAGAACTTCTTACTCACTGATGATTGATCCCGCTTCGCTACGGGTAGCTGGATAATGTTGCTGCGACAACGGCTATCGGTAACGGAGAAGGAATTACGGCAGTCGGGCTCGCCTCGTCGGACAGATGGTGAAGTGACGATATTGTGTGATGACTGCTGGGCCTATCTGACTATCTTAACTTTCAGGTAAGGACTGGATGTTTCTTTCAGCTCACGACTAGATTCCTACCTCTAAATGACTTGACAAACGATCGCCTTACATAAACATAAGATTAATTTTACTTTTATTCACATATAATACAAGTTTTGAGATAAGAGCAAAATCGCTCACGATACGGACTGGTACAAAAATATGTGTACAAACTAACCAGAATTTAAACTATCTTCTAAGTCTACTTCTATGCCAAATCTAACAGAGCTTTGTTATGCGTACAAACAGTAGCTCACGAACTGAACATCAGCGAGATGTCCAGTGAATCACGATGGTGGATTGATTAAATTATAAGACCGAAATCTCGCCTTATATACAATTTAATCTGCCTCTCTAACCAAGTTCTATAATGATGCTAATAACTAGATTTCTCCCAAATCTATTCCTACAACTCTTCTAGGTATGCCATAAGCACATTTTGACTGGCCGAACAATCAGTCCACCAATCAACTTCTGATTATTTCTTCCTAGAAGTTCTGACCTGATAACTGATTGGCCCTCTCATCCAATCAGTGATTCCTCCATCCTTTGCCTGGCGCACAAATCTATTCTTCATTATTCTTTACTGCAGAATCTGATCGATCCCGATTGGTTATGACGTCATTCTAACCAATCATACTCTGCCTAACTCTTCCATGGAGATTGCGCCTCACATAGACAAAGTGGTGGAGACCGGTTCTGGTTTGATGTGATCTGTCAGCTAACTAACAACATTGCGGAATGTGTTGTTGTTGCATGCCATTGTATGCGTGACATATAGTTGATATACAAATTTCGATTATGTTATTCATTACTAAAGGACGCTACAATGTCCATGTCCTGTCCATTGCCTATTGATGAATCAAATAGAGTCTATATAATCTCATATGCTGTCGAAGTTACATCTGTATGGATACCATAAGTGGTATCCGCGTGAATGTCCACATCTTCCCAGCCATCTGCCGTAGGGTCCATTGTTCCATGGTTTACGTTAGGTGGTCCCACGTTAGGCACATCCGTCGAACATCGCAACGCTGCAGACCGTTGCGACCGACGGAACCAGGAAGATCCAGACTTCGGAATCATGGCCACATGTGGCTTTCGTGACAAACACATCCACATACGGTTCAGGATTCTACATTTATAAAACATAAACACAATAATAATGATAGTGACTACAGAAGCCACGGAATACGATAACAATGAGTGAACACCGATGCTTTCAACTATCGCTGGGTCGACTTCTGATAATGGTGCTAAGGGCACGTACTTTGTTTTTCCTAAATGGTCCCATTTTTCGACCTTCAAATGGGTCACAATTAAAGACTGATTTAGCACGCCGGCTACATCCAATCTTGGGACATCCACAGCCAGGCTGATCCGACTATAAGACCGTCTGTAAGTCTGTATAGGTTCAAATCGCCAACCCTTTCCACTATAATCGCATTCACTCAACAGTAATGCATACAAACCATTCGACACGTCACATCGGTCAGTCAACTGTCCACCGCAGTGTACGTCTACCCGTTCACCGAATGTTTGCAACACAACTCCAATCTCCCTATGGGAAAATAATTTGCTAGACGTCTCGTTTGATTCTGACAGCTTAACCGTACACGTACTGTCAGTCACGTTAGTCAATAAGCTTACAATGCACGGTACATGAGTCTTATCGACTCTCAACTGTCCGTGACATACTCGAGGTCCAACTCTTCGACATTCAGATGGGGTGAAATACCAACCAGTCTTGGTATCCAGTCCGATACTGGCTGGGGCAATAATCACTTGCATATAATATCCCACCATAGTTAAAGGTTCGGGCCATGAATGTAAACCATATTCAATATAGTTCCCAACGTCAACCAGTGGTAAGGTCGCAACATAATGTAGCCGAGAATCGTCTTTCCATAATGGAGACACAAGAACATTTCGATAATACCATTGATACGGTCGAATTAACCTGTTCCCAATGCTAACTTGCTTTGCGACCTCTGCTAAATCGGATGGAGTGAAAAGTTCCTCAGTCAATCTCCCCAATTCTAGAGAATCGGTCTGCCTGTGAAACTGTGCAGCTAACCTCTGATAACTGTACACCACGTTTTCTGCGGAATCGACAATGTGTCCTAGTCGTAACAGCGCGTATAGATCGGCTTGACGTGAAGCTTGTAGCTTAAACAATTTACTCACGTTTTTGGTCAGTTCGACCAAACTGTCCGTGACCTCATTAATTCTGTCAACATTGGTATTAATCCCCTCGAAAGCATGTTTCACATGGGATGCCAAGTTGTTAGAAAAGTGAACCAGTCTATTCATGCATTTCATAGCTGCCGTCACAACCTTTTTGATCATTTCAATGTCACCTGATGTCGCCACTCCAAATAAAGATGACGCGACATCCCCAATAAAATTAAACAGTCCACGTTTTTGTCGCCTATTCGTATGATGTGACATCGTCTGTTGTGTTCTTACAGCAATCCTCTTAATGATGCTGATCCGATGTTGAAGTCCCAAAATGTCCTTGCCACTGAGTGAGGTTTTAGTACCAATATCAGTGACAAGTACACGAAATTTATCCAACCGGTCAATAAACTTAAGCGGTAGATATGGATGGTCAATTGACACTACTACAGTCCATTCAGCGCGTATTACCGAAATTTGTTGATGATTAGTAATCATCACACCATTTTGTAATCTATGAATACTTGAATTTCTACAAAATCCAAAAGTTATACTAACAAACAGTAGCGCTACACAGAAACGTAAAATATACATGACTGATAATTAATAAGTACGATGTTACTGCTAAGAGTTTCGAACAGTGATTAAAATTTTCTCATACTGCGTCGACTTATAACGGCCTCAACACGGTTTCAGCCCGTTTTAATGGACGAGCGTTCAAGATGCTTCTCCATATATCTTTCCTGACAAGGGAAGTACTTGCACCAGTATCTATTAAAGCATCAATGTACTCACCCCTGTCGTTCCGACTACTCGTTTCAATCTGGCGGGAAGGCGTGTGGGGTGTGGAGTTAGGGGGAGGACAAGTAAGAACGTGTATGCCAATGGCTCGGATCAAGGTCAGTCGATATTGTCTCGTCGTCGTCGTCGTCGTCGGTCGTCGTCGGTCGTCGCCGGTCGTCATCGGTCGTCGTCGGTCGTCGTCGGTCGTCGTCGGTCGTCGGTTGTCGTCGTCGTCGGTCGTCGGTCGTCGGTCGTCGGTCGTCGGTCGTCGGTCGTCGGTCGTCGGTCGTCGTCGTCGTCGTCGTTGGTCGTCGTCCTTGGTCGCCGGTCATCGTCGGCCGTTGCTTCTTGTTGATGGCTGCTGGTTGGCTGCTGGTTGCTTGCTTTTGTTATTGTTGCTGGTTGGCTGCTGGTTGGTTGCTATTGTTATTGTTGCTGCTTGGCTGCTGGCTGGTTGCTATTGCTATTATTGCTGGTTGGCTGCTGGTTGGTTGCTATTGTAATTGTTGCTGATTGGCTGCTGGTTGGTTGCTATTGTTAATATTGCTGGTTGACTGCTGGTTTGTTGCTATTGTTAATAATGCTGGTTGGCTGCTGGTTTGTTGCTATTGTTATTATTGCTGGTTGGCTGCTGGTTGGTTGCTATTGTTATTATTGCTGACTGGGTGCTGGCTGGTTGCTATTGTTATTATTGCTTGTTGGATGCTGGTTGGTTGCTATTGTTATTATTGTTGGTTGGCTGCTGGTTGGTTGCTATTGTTATTGTTGCTGCTTGGCTGCTGGTTGGTTGCTATTGTTATTATTGCTGATTGGGTGCTGGCTGGTTGCTATTGTTATTATTGCTGGTTGGATGCTGGTTGGTTGCTATTGTTTTTATTGTTGGTTGGCTGCTGGTTGGTTGCTATTGTTATTGTTGCTGCTTGGCTGCTGGTTGGTTGTTATTGTTATTATTGCTGGTTGGCTGCTGGCCGGTTGCTATTGTTATTATTGCTGGTTGGCTGCTGGTTGGTTGCTATTGTTATTGTTGCTGTTTAGCTGCTGGTTGGTTGCTATTGTTACTGTTGCTGCTGGCTGCTGGCTGGTTGCTATTGGTATTATTGCTGGTTGGTTGCTATTGTTAGTGTTGCTGCTTGGCTGCTGGTTGGTTGCTATTGTTATTATTGCTGGTTGGCTGCTGGTTGGTTGCTATTGTTATTTTTGCTGGTTGGCTGGTGGTTGGTTGCTATTGTTATTATTGATGGTTGGCTGCTGGCTGGTTGCCATTGTGATTATTGCTGGTTGGCTGCTGGTTGGTTGCTATTATTATTATTGCTGGTTGGCTGCTGGTTGGTTGCTATTTTTATTATTGCTGGTTGGCTGCTGGCTGGTTGCTATTGTTATTGTTGCTGGTTGGCTTCTGGCTGGTTGCTATTGTCATTATTCCTGGATGGCTGCTGGCTGGTTGCTATTGTTATTATTGCTGGTTGGCTGCTGGTTGGTTGCTATTGTCATTATTCCTGGATGGCTGCTGGCTGGTTGCTATTGTTATTATTGCTGGTTGGCAGTTGGTTGGTTGCTATTGTTATTGCAGCTAGTTGGCTGCTGGTTGGTTGCTATTATTATTGTTGCTGCTTGGCTTCTGGTTGGTTGTTATTGTTATTGTTGCTGGTTGGCTGCTGTTTGGTTGCTATTGTTATTATTGCTGGTTGGCTGCTGGTTGGTTGCTATTGTTATTATTGCTGGTTGGCTGCTGGTTGGCTGCTATTGTTATTATTGCTGGTTGGTTGCTATTGTTATTGTTGCTGGTTGGCTGCTGGCTGGTTGCTATTGTTATTATTGCTGGATGGCAGCTGGTTGGTTGCTATTTTTATTATTGCTGGTTGGTTGCTGTTGTTATTGTTGCTGGTTGGTTGCTGGTTGGTTGCTATTGTTTGTGTTGCTTGTTGGCTACTGGTTGGTTGCTATTGTTATTGTTGCTGCTTGGCTGCTGGTTGGTTGCTATTGTTATTGTTGCTGGTTGACTGCTGGTTGGTTGCTATTGTTATTATTGCTGGTTGGCTGCTGGTTGGCTGCTGGTTGGTTGCTATTGTTATTGTAGCTAGTTGGCTGCTGGTTGGTTGCTATTATTATTGTTGCTGCTTGGCTTCTGGTTGGTTGTTATTGTTATTGTTGCTGGTTGGCTGCTGGTTGGTTGCTATTGTTATTATTGCTGGTTGGCTGCTGATGGGTTGCTATTGTTATTATTGCTGGTTGGCTGCTGGTTGGCTGCTATTGTTATTATTGCTGGTTGGCTGCTGGTTGGTTGCTATTTTTATTATTGCTGGTTGGTTGCTGTTGTTATTGTTGCTGGTTGGTTACTGGTTGGTTGCTATTGTTTGTGTTGCTTGTTGGCTGCTGGTTGGTTGCTATTGTTATTGTTGCTGCTTGGCTGTTGGTTGGTTGCTATTGTTATTGTTGCTTGTTGGCTGCTGGTTGGTTGCTATTGTTATTGTTGCTGCTTGGCTGCTGGCTGGTTGCTATTGTTATTATTGCTGGTTGGCTGCTGGTTGGTTGCTATTGTTATTGTTATTGTTGCTTGTTGGCTGCTGGTTGGTTGCTATTGTTATTGTTGCTTGTTGGCTGCTGGCTGGTTGCTATTGTTATTATTGCTTGTTGACTGCTGGTTGGTTGCTATTGTTATTGTTGCTGGTTGGCTGCTGGTTGGTTGTTGTTGTTGTTATTGTTGCTGTTGCTTGTTGGCTGCTGGTTGGTTGCTATTGTTATTGTTGATGGTTGGCTGCTGGTTGGTTGCTGTTGTTATTGTTGCTGTTGCTTGTTGGCTGCTGGTTGGTTGCTATTTTTATTGTTGCTGGTTGGCTGCTGGCTGGTTGCTATTGTTATTGTTGCTGGTTGGCTGCTGGTTGGTTGCTATTGTTATTGTTGCTGGTTGGCTGCTGGCTGGTTGCTATTGTTATTGTTGCTTGTTGGCTGCTGGTTGGTTGCTATTTTTATTGTTGCTTTGCTGGATGGTTGCTATTGTTATTGATGCTGTTGCTGGTTGATTATCATTATCATTATTGTTATTGTTACTGTTATTATTATTATTATTATTATTATTATTATTATTATTGTTGTTATTATTATTATTATTATTGTTATTATTAGTTGTTATTGTTATTGTTATTGTTATTGGTATTGATATTGTTATTGTTATTGTTATTGTTGTTATTGTTATTGGTGTTGTTATTGTTGTTGGTGTTGTTGTTGGTGTTGTTGGTGGTGTTGTTGTTGT
Source organism: Chaetoderma sp. LZ-2023a (assembly GCA_034401795.1). Taxonomy (NCBI): domain Eukaryota; kingdom Metazoa; phylum Mollusca; class Caudofoveata; order Chaetodermatida; family Chaetodermatidae; genus Chaetoderma; species Chaetoderma sp. LZ-2023a. The sequence goes on along the minus strand of CM067359.1, from coordinate 101,439,665 downwards.
TGTTGTTGGTGTTGTTGTCGGTGGTGGTGTTGTTGCTGGTGTTGTTGTTGTTGGTGGTGGTGTTGTTGGTGGTGTTGTTGTTGTTGGTGTTGTTGATGTTGGTGTTGTTGTTAGTGTTGGTGGTTTTGTTGTTGTTTGTGTTTTTGTTGTTCGTTTTGTTGTTCGTGGTGTTGTTGGTGTTCTTGTTGTTGTTGGTGGTGGTGGTGGTGGTGGTGTTGGTGGTGGTGGTGGTGGTGTTGTTGTTGTTGTTGTTGTTGTTGTTGTTCCGGTTGTGGAAATTCCCTCTGTAGCTTTGCCTGTGTTGGGATTGATCGAACGCTGAATTTCGAGAATTCCAATAGCATAGTAGCTATACAGGTAAGCTGTTACATATTTTGAAACTAATTTGACTGTATGCTGTTGCTGTCGTTTGGTTTCAAAAATTTCTCAACAGATTGTTTATTAAATAGTAAATCCATCAAAACCATGCAATTGACGGACTATTCCAGCTTTGTGCTGGAGAATTTCTGTCAATTATGCCTGTGACGTCAGCCTACATGTAACATAATTGATTATGGCATTATATATTAGAGTAACCTATCAGGTCCATCTATTGTACACTATGATATGTCTTTTAGCTGATTAACTTTTGAACATGAAAAGACAAACAAAAAAATTATATTAGAATTTAATATTTATTCCGTTCGGTATTTTGAGGCAAATTTGATAAACAAATCGTTTTACCAATAGCATCAACAGGTTCCAGTCGTGTTAATTTCAAAATACTTAGCAGCATATAACGCCTGCGTTAGAATCCAGATTCCGGAAATTCGAGGTTTAAAGTATTTAACACTTTAATGGCTAAATTTGGTCAAAAATATGGAAATATTTGCTTATTACTTGTTCGTTTGTAGGCTAAATGAAAGAGAATTTTGGAAAATATACCACCGGAATGACTGGATCTATTACCGAGCCAGTCATTCCAGTGATAGATTTTCAAAAGTTTTCTTCTATTAACCTGCAAGTGGACATTTCCCAAGATCAGAGGCCGGTTTTGGCCATCTTCGTCAGGAAAGGGTTACGGATAAATGTAACATTGTACAGCCCATCTGTCGTTCGACTGCTAAAATATTGGTCTCGTCTGAAAGCAGCATCTAGTGTAGGTCATATGCAAAAATGTATATTCCTAGGCACCCGCCTATTATTAGAATTATGTAAGCCCTACACTAAAGGGCGAGTGACATATTATAGAATAATATTCAAATCAATTAAATTCGTAACTGCATCATGATGATTGTACTTTCAACTATGGAGTTGTCTGATCTGTCATCAAGTACCTGAAGTTATAATTAAGCATGCCACATTAAATTTCAGCTGATTTAACACCGGGTTGTAGCTGCCTATGACGGCGCCAGCTCACATTCAGATTAGGTTAATTTCAAGATAATGTTTAGTAAATTGTAAATTCACAATTTTGATTCTGATACCAGCTATCACATGATATAATTGATTATGACGTCGCATAATTGCATCACAGTTTGGATACCTCCATTGGAGAAATGTCTTTGATTAAAATTCCTGTCAACATTTCAGGTGGTTAATAGGAGCAGGTGTTCATTTGGAAGGGAGAGTTGTGTAGATTTTTCTTTTGAATTTTCTATCATATAGAAACCCATTTGTGGGGTCGAATGGCTGAAATGAATCCTCACATTTCTAGAAATTGATATTGATAAATGTATTTTATTGCGATTCGTTTTCTTTGAATTATGAAAATCAACCATTCGGATGATTTCACCAAAAGCATCAATTTGTTCAGATAAATGCCACCCATCGGTGTCTGAACAGTGACAGCAGATTTAGTCCTTTTATTTGAAAGGTTTTCTACTCAATGCCAACATACTGAATGAAGCACTTGATTGATAATGGACATCTACAAGTTTATACATCCATCATATGACGTCATAATCAGAAATGTGGCGTGTATGATGACGTCATAATCAACGAGTAATGAGTGACTCGATATAGTCCGTCTTTAGCGCGCAATAGTCTGACACGTATGAAGTGTATGTCTTTAGTATTTAATAAACATTCTTTTTAATATTTTGAGACTTATTTGACTGGGCGCTGTTACTGCCATAGTCAAGTTAGTTTCAAAATATTCAACAGCCTACATGTATAGTTTTCTGGAAACTGATACTCAGGGAGTTCAGAGATCGATCAATCCCAACACGAGCTAGGTGTGGGTGGAGCGTAGTTAGTGATGGGCGGGGCATAGCTAAAACTGGAAAGAGCCATTGGATGAAGAAACTGTAAAAAACCAAGAGATTCTGCAAATTTAGTAAAGATCCGATAAAAAGATGGAGGTCTACATGTTTAGATGTTTTGTTTCAATCTGCATATGATAAGTATGTTTTGGAAATCAAGTGCAATGCCCCACTTGAAAATAAAGTCTACGTGCAATACATACCCGCCAGACTGGGCGTTGAATCATTGGTATTAAATGCAAGCTTACTCGGATAATGCAGGTTACTTGGCCAGTACTGCACACATATGGGGCCAGATTGTCCCGGTATGTAACCTATGTTTTAAGGGTACACATCATACATAGCTCTATTTCACATCATTTATGCTGGCTAAATCATAAACGTGATTACTGTTACTGTACTTCTGCTCTGGTCGACAGTACCATGTGCGATCTCTGAGATTAGTCATGCCACGGTCACTCTTATAATGATGATGCTATTGTTGACTTGATTCACCATCAGGACATCCATAATGTAAGAGACAATATCGACTGACCTTGATCAGAGCCATTAGGGCACACGTTCATGCTCACTAAACTCCTGACATATGAGCGAGATGGAGCCCAGCCAGAACTATATCGCAATCGCTGCCGCCAGAGCTGAACAACAATAGTCTCTGTATTATATAATGTCCGAAAGCTACATTAATTGTATCGGTCGCCCAATAAAATGTTCATGCGTCATTCGTTTATCTGAGCATGTTGGCTTCCACAGATTCTATTTTTCCGAGTACAAGTCTGAGAATCCAATGCACTATCAGCGTGACCTCAATTTGGAAAATGTAGTGATGTGGATGGCTACGACAACACCGGACTTCTTAAAGGCATCTATGAGTTTATTATTATTTTATTTTATTTTTTTATTATTATTATTATTATTATTATTATTATTATTATTATTATTATTATTATTATTATTGTTCTCAAGGATCTTCGCAAACTATCTCCTCCTACAGTTTTGATCTGATCAACTTCAAACTTGGTCAACTTGTAGTACCCCGTGGGATCTAGTTTGCTATTACTTTTCTTTTCGATTGGTTGTCTGGTTTCCGAGATATCCGCATTTTCGCGGGCAAAAAGTCACATAGGAAATGTATGGGAGCAATATTCGGACAGCGACTACTCATATAGTTTTTTCTCAATCATCTTGAAACTTCACAGACTTCTAGTATGTGTTGCTCTGCATCTCCACCCAAAATAGTGTTTTGGGTACGGTGACCAGATTTGGAGAAAATCTGGCAAAATACAAAGATTTTGGAATCAAGATACTTCATATTTCTAGGGCAGTCAGATGGTTGAAATTTGTATTATACTACTCTTGATTAGTGAAATAAAATCGTTAGCGAACATGGTAACCATTCAGAACTCTGCATTTCTGTGCCCCCCTGTCCCCATAGGAAATGCATAAGAGCAATATTCGGATACTGACTGCTCCTAGAGTTTTGCCTCTAACATCTTGAAACTGGAAAAACGTCTAGCATGTCTTGACCCACATGGGGACCCAAAATATGTTTTGGGTACGGTGACCCATTTTTGAGAAAATCTGGCATAAGTCCAATATTTTCGAATCAAGATAATTCATAGTTCTAGGTTGGTTAGATGCTTCATATTTGGCATATACGGAGATACATCATACTACTACGGATTAATAAAATAAAATCGTTAACGAACATGTTAACCTTTCAGAACACTGCATTTCCGTTCCCAACATGTCCCATAAGGGATATATGGGAGCAATATTCGGTCAGCGACTGCTCCTAGGATTTTTTCTGTATCGTCTTGAAACCTAACATATTTCTAGGATCTATTGACCCGCAAGTTGGACAAAAAACTCTTTTCGGTTCAGTGACCATTCTTTTTATAGAAAATGCTGAATAAAAACAATTATTTGGCATCATGAGAATACTTACTTCTGTCTCTGTCAGAGGGTTGACATTGTTGACATCCCTAGATACAAGAGGCTACTATTGCTTACTAAACGAAAATCGTTAGTTGACATATTAACATTTCTATTATTGCAAATCTGCACACTAAACAATATTTCCATGATTTGCTGATAGATGACGTAATCATGGTTGGATTGTTTCAGCATTTGGATCGCCTGATCCTGGGTGGAATGGTCTCACAGACACAATTTACAGAACTCCGATATCCCGAACGGTTCATGAGATATTTAGATTTTTGTATCATAGACAAATATGTCAATATGGAATGTATTGGAAATTGATTTGATGATAAATGACCCAGTTTTGGAAATATTATATCTAAACTTGGTGCATTTCTAGCACGCACCAGGCATATATAGATCATCTACAGAAATTGGATCTGGTGTATGGTTCCCGAGAATTCCACGTTTTCTTGTCAAAAATGTCAAATTGGAAATGTAAGGGAGTGCTATTCGATCATGGAGAAACTTAACCTACCTCTAGCATCTGTTAACTCGCAGCTGACACCCACATATGTGTCTGGTCCAGTGAGTACTATTTGCGATTTCTAGCCTCCAAGGGCCTGGGATGTTTTTATTTTTCTTTTGGATCCAGTGAATAATTTCTGAAGAATACGCTTATCCGTGCCCAAAATGCCCCAAAGAAAATGTATGAGAGTGATATTCTGATAGCGATTCCCTTAAGGTTTCTGCAGATCATGTTGAAACTTAATATCCTTCCAGAATCCGTAGTCACACATCCGACCCAAAATCAAGGAAAAGGCCATCAAATGTCAAACAAAGGAGAAATTAATAAATTGTGTTTGGCCCAGGTAGTCAGAATCAATCGAAATTCACCATGTATCGATATATGTGCAACAGTGAACGGTGTAAAATACAGAAACTGCAGACCTGGATGAAGCCACTGGCGTTTAATGGAGTTATCCATTTTCTCAGACAATAATATGACGTCAAGTTCAATGTTGTCACATGTGGGCTGACATCATAGTCAGTTACATCATGAATGGCGTAATTCTGTTGGATCTATCCTAGTGACTGAAAAACCACAATGCGGAGCCCTGGGACTTTTACAGGGGCAGGTCCAGCTCATTTGCGGGTCCAACAAATTCATGGATCCCACGTGTTACCAGGGATAACACATTCATATGTCACCACATTCGCGGGGCCAGTGTATATCTTTTGACTACTGTTATGGTGCGGATTTATTCCAAACAGTTCAAACACGAAATAGTTCGGGGTTTGGCTTTTCTGAATAATTGAATTGAAAAGTCATTGTTTTTCATTTTCATTTCGACGCCATCTTGGATTTCCTGACGATGACGTCAGGAGGGAACATTAAATTGCTGACTAAGCTGTCCATGCATCATGCTAACTTCTTGGCTTCTCGAGCAAACCTAAGCTCTGTAGATCCAACTTATTCAACTAAACAGGGTGAACATGCGCTCAATGTTAACATAATTTAATACTTTCACATGAAACAACATATTATGCAGATGATTATTCAATTGTGTCAAGGGCCCATATACTAGGGTATGATTAATTACAATCAATGAACAGAGCTGGATAACGACGAGTAATAAGCTTGACAGGAAAAATATATCATGTAGCTTCATTTTACACGGGACAGGGTAAAGCTGATTATTATGAGAATGTATTGATGGGAAGCTGTTGCTGCCATAAGCAGCACCAACTCGCAGACAACTCGTTCTCAAATTGTTCACCACCTTTCACGTGCGTACCACTGGAAATCAGGTTTCCCAACGCATGGTTTAACGAGTAATCCTGTGCTAAAACAGATATCTACAATAGTCGAAGAAGTCAGCAATAGCCGTGCTTCCAAGAAAACCCCAAACTGCTGCGATTATTCATTCGCTAATGAGACTTTTTAGTCAAATTACTTTTAATAGAGCCTATATTCCAAAATCTTTTTTAAGAAACATCTTAATATTGGTTGACATAGGGTTTTCTGGTCTTAAGCTATCACATACGCTTTGGTCCATAGTACATTTGAGAAATAACTTTAAATGTTTCCAAAACAAAGTAAAACGCTCTGTTGGATAGTTTGAGCATAATTGCATTGGAAGACATTGCTGCCGAATTGGCAGCAATGTCTTGCAAACCAATTACATTCCAAATGTTCAACATAACTTTTTTCACTAACTAAAATGTTTCTGTTTTGTCTTTCGAAATGGGTTAAATTAGTTATAAGCTTTTACAATTTTTAAATTTGTTTAATTAAAAGGATGCTAATCTCATTACAAATGTTGTATTCTACTGATATTCAATTGAACATAGGTTCAATATTATTACTAACGCCACCGACGTCTGCCTGCATGTTTTCCTGCCTGTCTGCCTGCCTGTCTGTCTGTCTGTCTGTCTGTCTGTCTGTCTGTCTGTCTGTCTGTCTGTCTGGCTGTCTGTCTGTCTGTCTGTCTGTCTGTCTGTCTGTCTGTCTGTCTGGCCGTCCGCCTGCCTACCTGTCTATCTGTGTATCCGAGGCATATCTCTGGAGTCCTATGAGGTAGAATCACAAAACATGGTACATACATTCATATTATGAGCGGTTAGAAAGATTTTTAACTTGAGGTCAAAAGGTTAAAAAGTGAGGTCACGGTGTCGCTAAATGATTACTGAAATAACATTTCCGTCGATAATTACAATGCTAGAAGGTAGAATCAAAGAATCTGTATCATACATTCATATTGTGGTTGGCTAGAAGCAACTTTAGACTCAGGCTAATAGTTCAAACATCCAGCTCACGGTGGCAATAAGTGTATCACGAGATGTACATTTTAGGCATAAATCGGGGACAGGCAGAATCACCGAATTTGGTACGCTCATTCATATTACAGATCAACAAAACATCACACATCTAGGTCATGGAGTCACGAAGTGCATACGTGAATACAGATTTTTGGCCATAATTCTTGAATGCAAGAAGGTGCAGTCACACGATTTAGCACACACCTTCATATTACAGAATTTTATAATTGCTTTGAGTTTGAAGTCAACGAATGAGCAATTTAGGTCACAGGGATCACTAAGTGTATTGCTATGACAGAGCGCCTCAGAATTGTATGTGTATGTGTATTCTTTCACATATGCTTCTGTATTTACATCATAATAATAGGCTCTTTAACACAGTAAGCCTCGAATCTGCAAGAAATTTAAATTTTCTCATAGAAACTTTCCATTTACAGACCAAGAGAAGACGATTTTGTACATTTTACCACTGGAATACGTGGTAAATTTTCAAAAATGTATTTTTATCTTGGTCTGCAAATGGGCATATCTCAAGACCACTGCAGAAGGTGTTTTAGGCTGATATGTGCATTAAAAGCTTACATTTTAATGTAATGTTCGTCGTTCGCTCGTTCATTCATTTGTTCAGTTGGTTTTGTTGGCCACTTACGCATGGTATTTGAGCCATTGCTATGTTGTAGGTGCTTCCGCGAACGGTTTGCGTAGCTCCCTGCACCCACCCTTCCTTCCAACCCACCCCCACCCCCGAAGGGTTGCAAAAATGAAAGTAAGATTGAAATAATCAAACTTTAAGATGTTTCTAGGGGTGTATGCATTGTCTGTTGCTGTCTAATAACCTGATGGTGGCCTGTGTAAGTGTCGTATGCTGTGGATGGAGGGGTGGGAGGGGAATTACTTTATTAGGTGCGATGGTGGTTGGGTGGTCTGTAAAATTAAATCTAACAACGAAAATTAGGATTTTTTTGATAAAAATAGTAAGAGACGAAACTGAAAAATAATGCTATCAAGTAAACTTAAGTATCATTAAATAATTGCATATGATTAAATAAACAAGAAACAATCAATTTAATTTCATAATATTCAACAGCTTTCCTGAATTGTTTTCTGGAATTGAGATTCAGGGTGTGCAGGGATAAATCGATCCAGCATGGGGAAAACATGCTTGGCACTTAGCTAGAGATGGGCGGGAAAGAGCTAAACCTGGATTCAATCAATTAAAAGGATATATTGATACAAAATGAGGTAACAGAATCATGCGCAGGAGCAGAATAGAGTGACAGGATTGAGTTATTAAATTCAAAATTATATGTTTCCCAATGCCAGATCCTGGCCCATTTTTGTAGGTTAGATAATCTTGATCGAAGATAGATTGGACGAATACGCGAAATTACTGCAAGAGGGTTGGTGTGCTTTTTCAGACTCTGAGGAATAATCCCATATTATTAACATCGTTACGTTCTGCAAATTGTGCCGTGTTCCAATTCAGAGAAGGTTCCATAGTATAAAAATACAAAGGAATATACTTGCAACCGTCTTTGGTACTTTGAAAGCATTTTTACTGAAAGTCGCTGATGGCTTAGATAATAATGTCTTTCAGTCAAATTGTTTCACAAATTATTAAACTATTTTTTGGAGTTAAGGTCGCGGAACAAATCAAGAGAATGAATTTCAGGATATAAATACCAGGTCTACTGTTATGGCAACGTATTGCGTCAGCGCTCGCCGTGAGTGACATTTTGATATGCTTCGTTTCCTCATTATAGCCTCAATTTTCTTAACTTCCGTATCGCCGGAACCCGTCAGGGCCGTGATGGCCTTGGCACCGAGACTGCTGCGACCACGTAACCACGCGAATGGGATTTGGCGGTTCCATCATAGTAGAGTGACAGGAATCCATTGGGACAAAATATAGGGCATACATGTACGTGTGTGTCATCTGTCATCTATAAAACTGTGACATTGGTAATTGAAATTTTATATGCAGGGTATAAAATACGAAAAGAATTGCTTAATCTATAGGTCTATGCTCTCAGGAGACATTCTGCACGTTTGCCGATAAATATGAAAAATTATTTGACTGTTCAATTATTCTATTTTAGCGATTTTCAGATAATGCAGATAAGCAGTTAACTATTTTAAAAGTAATTTGACTGTGGGCTGTTGCTGTTCCGTGAAGGAAATTTCGATTTTCGTGATGGCTCTATGACATTCTGATTTGTGAACTCATCACAGCGGAGAGAGAGCCAGAGATCGCATTGCGATGAAGTCATATTTCTCGGTTGATCGTTGCTTTAATATAATGTTACAAGTTCTGTATATAAAACAATGATCACTGCGCATATTTATGTGAACTCTGCACAGTCTGTGAACAATGTATTCTTATTTTATACCCTGATCGGATAAATATAACCATCTGACCGGGAATGGCAATTTTCAAAAAGAAAGTTAGAATTTATTAAATATTTTGACAATTTTTTGACTGTGAGCTATTGCTGCTAACAGCAACTGAGAAGATGCATTTTGACTTTCGTTCGTTCGTTCAGTTGATTTATTGGCCGCTTACACGTGTGACTCTATGTGAGTCATGACTCGCTGTTAGAGGGTTTTAGCTATGCTAACTCTTCTATTGCTGAAATCCGCTTTCCCTAATGCCCAAAATATGTGTTGCCCGCCAGTTCTACAGTTCTAGCAAGTTTTAATCCGGCACTGAGTATAATTTTATTTGATAAATTATTTTCCTTATATTTGGTAATTTCCTTTCTAATAATCAACTAATATATTCAAGGGTAGGTCTACTAACATCATAATATGAAATCCGAAGAGTTAAAATTAAAATTTAGGCATAAAAAACGTGGTTCTGTAAATTGTGATGCCAAATTCTACTTGAACGCTAATAGTACATTCCTGGGGGCTTTAGCTTTCCGTAACCTTCATAAGCTAGAATCTTTAGAAGCCATCATAGGTTACTCTGGCAAATGAATGATGTATGAACGGGAGATTTTATTGTTATACTACGGATAAAAGTTAATGTCTTTTTCGGCCATTATATAATGCTTCGTCTGGTGGCAGTGTCGTCTTTTCCGGTAACTGCGGAGAGGTGATTGGTGTGAGTATATCTGGCACAAATGTCAGGAGTCTGGCGAGGATGAGGTTGAGGTGAGAACACGTACGCCAATGGCATGGATCAAGGTCAGTCGATATTGTCACTTACATTATGGATTTGGCGCTAAGCAAGCCAACGCAGCAGCAGCAGCAGCATCATAAGACAGGCCTTGACCTAGCTAACGTCAAATACCACCGACGGCACTTTCTCTACCGAGGTGGCTGATTCTATAGCTCGTTCATGTTATTACTGTCTATAGCTCGATCCGGATGTTAGGTACTGGTCAGAATGGACCTTTCGGTTTATCCATCCATCATATGCGGTTGTAATAAACTACGTGATGTGTAGGATGACGTAACAAGAACTGACATCATGACGGACGTAGATAAGTATGTCACGAACGTATAATTGAAGACGGACTACGTGTTGTTGTACAAATTGTATGTTTTACTGTTTAATAAACATGCTAATGAATATTTTGAAACTAATTTGACTTAGCGAGGTGTGGGTGGAGCAAGGCTAGAGATGGGTGGGGCATAGCTAAAAATGGAAAGGTCCATTAGGGATTTCTGGGGAGGAGTCTATTCAACCTTGCGTTCAATAGGGAACGTTTCCAGAGCGCTCGGCACATGAAAAATCAGCCTTTTTCAGTTTGGTTATCATGGCTATCATATGACATAATTCATCCGAAAACAGCAAGATTGTCGTAGTTTGTAGATTTAGCAAAACATTTTAAAACGTTCTCCCTATTGAAAACCAGGCAGTTGAATATGTGTTTGCATCCATTGACTGTTGATGGTACGATAATGTCACAATGAATGAATCCACTTATAGCTTATGCCCCGCCAATTTTTAGCTAAATTCCGGTCATGCATTACCCAGTGTTGTGATTAAACGAACCTGAATTCCTTAAAATCCCAATATCAAGGTTACAGGTAAGCTGTTGAATAGCTTGAAACTAATTTGAATGCTGCCTAACAGCGCCCGCTCAAATTCGTTTCAAAACTTCAACAGAATGTTTACTAAATAGTAAATCCATCAAAGCCCTACAAATGATGGAATATTCCAGCTATAATGCTGGATAATTACTGTCAATTATGATTGTGACGTCAGCCTAAATGTAACACAATTGATAATGGCATCATATATTTGAGTGGCATATCGGAACCCTCAATTGTAGACTATGATATGTCTTTTAGCTGATTAACGCTTTGAACACGAAAAGATAAACATAAGAATTATATTACAATTTAATATGTATTCTGTTGGGTATTTTGAGGCAAATTTGACAGAGATATTTTGTTACCAGTAGCATCAACATGTTCCAGTCGAGTTAGTTTCAAAATACCTAACAGCATATAACGTATATTCAGATTCCGGAAATTCGAGGGTCCTTTAATGGCTAAATTTGGTTAACAAAACATGGAAATATTTGCTTATTAATTGTCCGTTTGTAGTCTAATAAGACAATTTTGGAAAATACACCAACAGAATTACTGGATCGATTGTCGAGCCAGTCATTCCAGTGGGAAATTTTCAAATCTTCTTCTATTGACCTGCAAGTGGACATTTCCCAAGACCAGGGGCCAGTTTTGGCCATCTTCGTCAGGAAAGGGTTACGGATAAAAGGAACATTTAATGACTAAATTTATTCAAAAATATGTACTTATTGAATGTCAATTTACAAGCCAAGAGAAGACTACTTTTGAATATTTACTACTGGAATGACTGGTTCGGTTATCGAGCCAGTCATTTCAGTTGTAAATTTTCAAAAATAGTCTTTCTTGGCCTGTAAATGGGCATTCCTCAGAGACCACTACAGAAGCCGGTGTTTGCCGGCTTCATCGTGAAAGGGTTAAGGATGAATGTAACATTTTACATTTTTGTCGTTCTACTGCTAACACACTGATCTCGTCTGAAAACAGCTTTTGTTGTAGGCCATATGCAAATGTTTATATTCCTAGGTACCAGTCTATTGTTAAAATCATGTAACCCCTACACTCAAGGGCAGATGATATATTGTTGAATAGAATTCAAATTAAGTAAATTCGTCAATGCATCATGACGATTGTACTTTTAACTATGCCGACAACAGCACCCTGTCAATTTAGTTTCAAAATATTCAACAGCTTACCTGTATAGTTTTCTGGAAATTGATAGTCAGAGAGTTCAGAGATCGTTCGATCCAAACACGAGCAAGGTGTTGGTGGTGCTTAGCTAGTGATGGGTGGGGCATGGTTAAAACTGGAACGAATTCTGGAAACTGCTAAAAAAAACCAAGAAATTCTTAAATTTATTAAAATTGTGACAAAATGATGGAGGTCTACATGTTTATATGTTTTGCTTTAATCTGCATATGATAAGTATGATTTGGAAACCAAGTGCTATACACAATACAAATCACCAGACCCGGCGTTGATAGTTCTGAATCACTGGTATTAAATGTAAGCTTACCTGGATAATGCAGGTTACTGGGTCAGTAATGCATAAATATGGGGCCACATTGTCCCGGTATTGGTACAGTACCTGCCATGTAACCTATGTTTTTATCATACATAGCTCTATTTCATATCATTCATGTTGGCTAAAGCGTAGATCTGTTTGCATTTACCGTGCTTCTGCTCTGGTCATAGACAGTACCATGGGCGATCTCTGAGATTAGTCATGCCAAGGTCACTTTTATAACGATGATGCTATTGTTGGCTTGTTTAACCATCAACCAATCCATAATGTAAGAGGCAATATCGGCTGACCTTGATCAAAGCCCTTGACGGACACGTGTCTGCTCACTAAACTTCTGACATTTGAGTGAGATGGATCCCAGCCAGAACTGTATCTCAATCACCGCATCCATACCGGAACAGCAATAGTCTCTGTATTATATAACGGCCGAAAAATACATTACTTTTATCCGTCGCCCAATAAAGCCTCCTGTTCATGCGTTATTCGTTTATCAGAGCATGATAGCTTCCATGGATTCTATTTTTCCGAGTACAACTTCTGGATATTGAATGCACTATTAACGCGACCTCAATTTGGACAATGTAGTGATGCGGTTGGTTTCGACAACACCGCCTTCTTAAATGCATCTATAAGTATATTATTATTATTATTATTATTATTATTATTATTATTATTATTATTATTATTATTATTATTATTATTATTATTATTATTATTATTATTATTATCTATAACGCTAATTTGGATAATTTGTTAGATTTTTCTTGATTACGCTGTATCGAATCAAAGTAATAAATAATGCTAGACGGTTGAATAAGCAGGCTATGCTACGCCAGTGCTTTTGGCAGCAACAGCGCCCAATCAAATCTATTTCAAAATTGTCAACAGAATGTTAATTAAATGTTAAATTCGCGAAAAGCATACAATTCGTAAACTTGCCTGGCTATTCCAGCTTCATGAATGAATATTTCCGTCAATTATGACGTAAGCATACAAGTAACGCAATTGATTATGACGTCATATTGTTGATCAACTGACCAGATTTATCCATTGCTTGGCAATGCACTAGTCACATCCTTTTATCTTAAATTTCAGTGGTTGTATATGTCAGTGGCTCAAGAAGTAGGACTTGATAATTGCTGAATGTTTTAGAAAACCTGATTGACATTATTACCTATATCCAGTCTTGTCTGTATGCCCCATGTAATAGGATTATCCCCGGAAGTGTGGGCCAAGATACAGCTACCTGACATGACTATGGAGGAATGCAGTTTTAGCTATGCCCCGCCCATCGTTAACTAAGTTCCACCAATGCTTCGTCGTGGATCCCTGAACTCACTGACTACCAAATTCCAGAAGACTATACGGGTAAGCTGTTGAATATTTTAAAACTAATTAGACTGGGTAGTGTCGCTGCCTATGGTAGCACGATATTCAACAGAATGTTTATTAAATTGTAAAGACATATAATTCGTACAACAACAAATCATCAATTATACGTGCATGACGAACTTGTCTACGTCATTCATGACGTAAGTGATTATGACGCCTTCCTACATATCACGTGGTTTATTATGACATCATTGATATCACTACCTAAGTCAACGGCGAATTTTAATCAGATTCTTGGGGGAAAAATCAGTCTGGTGTGCAGACAGGATATACCATAATGATTGCTGGAAGTGTGGGGAAACGTACAACTAGATAACATGAGAATTCTAATAGTACGTTAGTAAGTTATTGATTTGCTTAGATTCTGAAAAAGTGTGCATGATGTAATTTGCTTATTACACGTAATGGAAGCTATGTCTGTGTAGCAATGATTATGTATGCATTATTTACAAAAACAGAATGAAAATCGTGTTTCATAGAAAAGCATCCATCTATACAGGAGATGGTGATATAATTCAGGGATTCATTTCTAGTTATGCCGTGCCAATTTCTACCTATGCCACGTCCATTTCTACCTATGCCCCGTCCATTTCTACCCATGCCCCGTCCATTTCTACCTCAATTCAGCCCCTGTTTTACGTGTGTTGGGATCGATTTATTCCCAGGATCCCAATTTCAAGGCAATAATGCATCTAAGTTCTTGAATATTTTGAACCTACTTTAACTGGCTACTGTTGTGTTCAGTCAAACCAGTTTGAAAATATTCAACTGTATCTTTAGTAAATAGTAACGACATACAATTCATATACTTGATCGACTGTTAACTGTTCACAACGGACATAAATATGCCATTCATTGCGCATTTCGATTTTAGGTCAGCCAACATGTGATATAATTGGTTATAACGTCATATATTTAATTGACTAATCGGATTCATGCATGACACATTAAAACATAAACTACACTTGCAGAATTATTTACAAATATACATTTACTATGAGGGTCATTTACTTATAGTGATTGAGCTTCAGTAAAATTAAAACGATGAACTAGTAGATGACACATAGCACAAACAAGACACATTGCCCATGTCAGTAATTTAAGCATATTAATATTAGTAGCCATGTTATTATCCTAGATTCAGTTTTCAGTAACTGACTGAACTAAGTTGAGTTAATACGTGTCCTATACGTAGGGACAGACAGCTAGCAGACAGCTTTCTGTTAGAGGATGGAAAATGCCTCAACACGCAGTCGGCGTGGTGATAAACACATAATTCATACATATGTGTGTAATGTCTGAGTTTTAACCAGGATACGTGTTTACATTCACAGTAATGGGTTGGTATTGGGTTTTAGAGTGGCATTTAGAGTCAGACGAAGATGTACTCAGACTACAGTCTAATGACCACAGTCTAATTCATTCTGACTACACTTCAGAACGTCATTATTATACAGGTAGCCAACAAGAAGGAGAGAAATAGCAATGCCTGAACGAGATTGATAGACCATGAGAATAAATCTGTCTACCTCTGTCGCTGAGTGGGCAAACTAAGTATTCTCTAACTACACTTAGTTTAAGCAAATCTCTCGAGATTTCTTTTCTATAACTTTCTTCATGAGTACCATTCTATCAATTCCGTAATTTATCAATGGCGAGACCACCCTGATAAAGAAACCTGGACAGAGCATATTATCGACCAATGATTATTTAGCAAAGTTCCAGTCCGTATCCTGCCTGTCAAGAATGCAATTTGTCAAGCTCACTGCATAATAGTATCACGGTTAGGATATAAATAGCAACGATCAGGATTTTGTCTCAGTGGATGAAAGATATACCAGAATTCGTTTAAGAAGATTTGTACTCCTAGCCATTACCATTTTTAATTAGCAAATGTATAGAGCAAAATTAGTTTTAAAATTAACACCGGCTTTAAATTAAAAGGAGGATGTGCAATGAATAGGGTAAAATACCAATAAATAAATGATCATACATGGGTGCTATATCTACTGACCTACTGATCTGTCAATCAAGTATGTGATGGCATAATCAATTACATCACGTAGGGTCATGTAACAATCAAAATGCGTAATGAATGACGTAGCTAGGTTCATCATGATCTTTTAAAAGTTTATCAGTTATACATATTTTACGTCTTTATTATTTAATAAACATTATGTTGAATATTTTGAAAATAATATGACTGGGCGTAGTTGCTGCCATAGGCAACAGCAGCCTGTGTCAAATTAGTTTCACAATATTCAACAAATTAGTTGCATAGTTATCAGGAAATGGACCTTTCCAGAATAATGACGTCATATGACGTCCTAATCAGCTAAGCGGCGTGTTGGATGACGTCATATTCAATACGTTATAAATGATTCTATGCCTAAACTTAGTCTTTAACTCTTAATAGGCCGACACGTTGTACAAATTGTATGTCTCTAATATTTAATAAACATGCTGTTGAATAATTTGAAACTAATTTGACTGGTCGCTGTTGCTGCCGATGATGTGGACTTCATAGACGAAGAAAAGAAACCCATTGACGAACTTCTCACAATAGCTGCAAACAAACCAAAAATTGATACTCTCTTTAGAAATGAATCCAAAACAGCGTTCACCCACATATACCTATCTCCGAAGCATGAAACTAAAGAAAATGACGATCCACTACTTGGCGACGAACCATGGAGCAAAAGTAAAATCCTGGGCTCGCTGCTTTGCAGTACCGCTGACAGTGCTGCATGCTGCGTCATGAGGAACATGTAATAATGATAATAGCTTTCAATTACTAAGTACTGCTGGAATTACTGCGCACAGCATCATGTGGAACATAGGTTTCCAGTCTTTCTGGAAGCTATGGATTCGTAAATCAAGGATGCCCTTGATTAAAAGGCCACGTTTATACAATCTGCGTATCCTTGATTATCTATAACTGTAACAGCTGGGCAGCTCCAAAGGCAGCTCTAGACAAAGTTGATGCCTGCCACTACAAACACATACACACCATCCACTGGACACCGATGGACAGACAGCATAAATTCCAATGATGCCCTGTACAAGACTATGGCATGACCTCTAGGATGATGGCATATTCAGCGGCATCATGAATGACGAAAATAGGTACGTCACAAATGCATAATTGAAGACAGACAAAGAATCGTGCTACGAATTGTATGTGTTTACTATTTAATAAACATACTGTTGAATATTTTGAACCTAATTTGCCTTGTTTCTGCTGTAAAATTAATTTCAAAATATTTACCAGCTTCCCTGTATAGCTTTCTGGAAATTGATAGTCAGGGAGTTCATGGATAGACCGATCTGAACATGAGCGAGATGTGGGTGGAGCTTAGTTAGTGATGGGTGGGACATAGCTAAACATAGAAGGTCCATTGATGAGCCAATGCTGATGTTACTCAAATAGGAGACAATGGATGAGTTAATCAGCACTTATTAAATTGTTCAAACTATATGTTCTTTTGATAATGGCATCAGCTAACACGTGACGTATTGAATTATTCCTCCTTTACCGTGCAAAATAGTACTTGTATTATTTTGTGCTTGGGTAGTTTGCATGACACAAAGGCATGAGCTAGGCATGTGATGAACCCGAATACAAATCAGCATTTCTATTTAAGTTCCGATTACAAACAATCGTAGTAATCTGAAATTTGTTTGAAATGTGAAAAACTGGAGGGCAAGGGTCTGCATGTTTACATATTTTGCTTAAGCCTAAAGTATGTGAAACCAAATATATATGGCGCCATGTCCCACTCGAATATCAAGGCTCTGCGCAATGCATATCACCAGACCGGAAGTTGATACTCCTGAATCACTGGCGTTAAATGTGAGCTTACGTGGATAATGCAGGTTGCTAGAGGCCAGTACTGCACAAATACAGGGCCATATTTGCCCAGTATTGTGCCAGTACCCGCCATGTAACCTATGTTTTCATAGTACACGTCATACATAGCTCTATTTCATATCATTCATGCAGGCTAAAGTGTCGATCTGATTGCCTTTACTGTATGTCTGCTCTGGTCATAGACAGTACCGTGGGCGTTCTCTGAGATTAGCCGAGCCAAGGTCACACTTATAACGATGATGCTTCACCATCTATCAATCCATAACGTAAGAGACAATATTGAGTGACCTTGATCAAACCCCTTGAAGTACACTTTCCCGCTCCTAAGCTCCTGGCATTTGAACGAGATGGATTCCAGCCAGAACTTTATCGCAACCACCGCCGCCAGACAGGAACGTCAATAGTCTCTGTATTATATAATGGCCAAAATATACATTTCAGTGCTGCATTTATCTGCCGCCCAATAAAACCTCCTGTTCCTGCGTCATTCGTTGATCACAGCATGATGGCTTCCACAGATTCTATTTTTCCGAGTACAAGTCTGAGAATTGAATGCACTATTAGCGTGACATTAATTTGGACAATGTAGTGATGTAGATGGCTGAGACAACACCGCCTTCTTGAATCCATCTATGAATATATTATTATTACTATATCTATAAAGCTAATTTACCTGCTTGTTTGATTGTCAATTATTGGGGGGAAATTTGGAGAATTTACTGGATTTTCCTTGATTAAGTTGTATCGAATAACTGGTATAAATAATGATCGATGGGTGATAAGCGTGGCTATACAGTCGCAGTGCGTATGACAGCAACATACACACAATTCGTACACTTGACGGAATATTCTAGCTTCATGAAGGCGTATTTCTCTCAATTAAGCTTGTGACATCAGCCTAAATGTACCGTAATTGATTATGACGTCATATATTTGATCAACAGACCTCAAGAAATGGGATGCGATAATCGCTGAATGTTGGCTGGGCTATATGCAGCATGGAATAAAATTATCCCTGGACGTGTGGGCCAAGATACAGCTGCCTGACATGACTATGGAGGAATCCAGTCTTAGATATCTTTAGCTAAGCTCCATCCACACTTCACATGCCTGACTATCAATTTCCTGAAAACTATGCAGATAAGGTGTTGAATATTTTTAAACTAATTTGACTGGGTGCTGTTACTGCCTATGGTAACAACAGCGCCCAGACAAATTAGTTTAAAATTATTCAACAGTATCTTTATTAAATAGTAAAGACATACAATTCGTACAATGACGCTTAGTTCATTAAGCATTCGTGACGAACATAGCTACGTCAGTCATGATGTCATTAATTATGACGTCATTCCACACATCACGTTGTTGATCATGACATCATATGATTGAGGGATTAATTGGAAACTTGCATTCTTATAGTACGAGGTTCTTGCTTTGATTATGAAAAATCGTGTGTGGCTTCATTGGGTTATTACACGTAATGGAAGCTATTTCTGGATAGCAATCATTATGTATTCATTATTTATAAAACCAATATGAGAATCGCGTTTCCGTGGAAATCCTCAAGCGATACAAGAGATGGTGATATTGATGGCACATTATAAGATAGTGTACACTTATATTATTTACAGACATACAGTTACTATGACAGTTATTCACTTATGCTGGGTGAACCTCAGTAAAATGAACCCAAGGATGACAGATTGCATACAGCACAGAAAGAGACACATTTTCGATTCTAGTAATTGAAAGTTATTATTATTATTATTATTATTATTTTTATTATTATTATTATTATTATTATTATTATTATTATTATTATCCTTATTAGTGCTTAACTCCAGGTTTGAATAACTGATTGGACACGTTGCTAGAGAAAATATGTCACCTACATGTAGGGACAGCCACCTAGCAGGTGTTTACTCTTAGAGTACAGCAAATGTCTGGGCACACAGTCAATTTGGTGATAGACACATACATCTTAAATGTGTGTTAGTTAATGTCTGAATTTTAACAAAGATAATGCTTTGCATTCACCTTACTGTCCTAGTATTGGGTTTTGCCTGGCATTTGACAGTCAGACAAATACATAATGTCACAGAACTGTAATCCAGGTCTACCATCTTGTTAGCAACGAGCGGAGACCAATGTAACTGTGACGATGCAGTGGAAGTGGGACAGGAATAGAATGTGTAAATGAATCCAGATGCTGTCTCAGAGGCAAGGCTAAACTATCATTAGAGGTAAAATCTCTGCAAGATCTACAACCTAGCATTTAAATTGGAAAGAATACATTCCACGTTAACCAAGTGGTTTTACTTATATGCTGCGGCGAAATGGCAGCGGGATCTAGTGACGACATTGAGTTCTATTTCAAATACGAGTTGAGCACAGTGCCATCGCTATTTCAGAAATATTTCACGGGACATGCGGATAAGTTAGATTTGCCCAATACAGTCTTACATAGCCTACCTGCTGACCTTGGAATCGAGGGCGATGTGAAGCAGAGATTTGTTATCCTAGATGGTAACTGGCCTGTTACTGGCTTGCAGATTAGATATTATTACACACGCCGCCGAATGCTGCCTGTCTGTCTGTATGCCTGCCTGCCTGCCTGGCTGGCTGGCTGGCTGGCTGGCTGGCTGGCTGGCTGGCTAGCTGGCTGGCTGGCTGCCTGCCTGCCTGCCTGCCTGCCTGCATACCTGCCTGCCAGTCGATCGGATGATCGGTCGGTCGGTCAGGCGGGTCGGGCGGGTCGGTCGGCCGGTCTGTGTATTCGAGGCTTATCTCTGGAATCCTATGAGATGCAATCAGCTAATTTGGCACATGCAGTCATATTATTAGTGGTCTGAAAAATAGTTTGAGGTCAAAGGGTCAAACACCGAGGTCACAGTGTCACTTAGTCATTACTGAAATGACATTTTCGTCGATAACTGCAATGCTAGACAGTAGAATCACAGAATCTATAACATGCATTCAGCTAGAACCAACTTTAGTCTCACGTCAAAGTTGAAATATTTAGGTCACAGGGTCAATAAGTGCATCTCGAAATACTCAGTTTTAAGCATAAATCAGGAACGCAAGTAGGCAGAATGACCAAATTGGTAACATCCATTCATATTACAGGTGACTAGATGTTCTATGAGTTTCAGGATAAATTTTCAAATATCTAGGTCACGGGCTCACGAATTCCATACCGGAATGAATATTTTGGCCATAACTCTGGAATGCAAGAAGGCGAAAGCACTAGCTTTAGCAAACGCCTTTATAGTATGATACTGTATAATTCTGATGAGTTTGAGGTCAACGGATCAAATATCTAGTTCCCAGGGGTCACTAATTGCATGGTTATGACAGAGCGCAAAGGCATGAGACAGCATCTCCCTCGACTGCATTCTTTCTCATAGGCTTCCGTATTTGCATCGCAATGATTGGCCATTTAACATCTTAATGCTGAATTATGGCCATCGTTTTCGTTCATTTGTTCAGTTGGTTTTATTGGCCACGTACACCTGGGTGTATGTGAGCCATAGTTATCTTTTACGTGCTTCATCGAAGGGTCGCATAGCTTCACCACCACCTCCCCCCCACCCCCACCAAGGGTTGTGAAAATGAAAGTAAACCTAAAATGATCAAAATGTAAGCTGCTGCTAGGGGTGTATGCATTGTCCGCTGCTACCTTATGAGTTGTTGATGGTGGTGTATGTGCTCTATGCTGTGTAAGGAGGAGGTGGTAGGGGAATTACTTTATTTCTCACAGATGTGGGATGGGGGATGAATGGCAGTCTGTGAAATTAAATTTTAAAATGGAAATTGGGCAAAATAATTTGAAATAAAAATATTAAGAGATTAAACTGAAAGCTAATGCTATCAAATAAACGTAAGGAACCTAAGATAATTGCATGTGATTAAATAAACAAGAAACGGGAAAACTGAAATCAAAATCTTGTGTTTGTTTGCAAACGAAAAATCCAAAGTTAGAACATAAAATAATAACCTGTTGCTGTTAGAATTAATAAGTTGAATGCAAATGGCGCTGTTTAGTGTTTATGGAGTAATTGGCCTAACGACCACGTGGTCAGTCACTAGACGGGAAGAACCCCTTTGATACTTACGCTAAAACGTTGATCATGCGCTGAAGAAAGGAGTGACAGACGTAGCCATGCTTGCTCTTTAAGTACTACAATATGACGTCATATCGGTGCAGATATAACAAATACTGTATGATATGCTAATTACACTATTCAATACTTTGAAATGAATTTTACTGGAAGTTGATGCTGCCTAGAACTACAACAGCATTCCTCAAAATTTACGAAATGCACTGGAATTTACAACAGGATTGAATGGTTCATTACCGAGTCAGTCATTCTGGTGGTAAACTTTCAAAAATAGTTTTCATCTGGTATGCAAATGGGCGTTTCATAAGACTGCTGTTGAGGTCGTTATTGCTAACATGCCCATAGAGAAATCCAGTTTAGCGATCAAACATATGACGTCATAATCAACTGCGTCACATGTAGGCTGACGTCGTAAACTATGGAGGAATCCAGGTTTAGTTATGCCCCGCCCATCTCTAGCTAAGTTCTAGCCACATCTCCCCCGGTGTTGGGAATGATCGATCCCTGAACTCCGTGACTATCCATTTCCCGAAAGCCACACAGGTAAGCCGTTGAATATTTTGAAACTAATTTGGCTGGGTGCTGTTGTCGCCTATGTTAAATAGTAAAGACATAGACCCTACACTTCGTACAACAAAACTTAGTCTTACATCAATTAATCATTCATGACATAATTGATTATGATGTCAGCCTACAATTCAGTTAGGTTCATCATGACGTCATATGATTGATAGATAAGCTGGAATCCTCCATTATGTCATAATCTGTCAAGTTTTACGAATTGTATGGCTTACTCGTTCATAAACATGCAGTTGAATATTTTGAAATTAATTTGACTGGGCGCTCTTGCTGCCATATCACCCAGTCAATTTAGCTTGGCTGAATAGCTCAGGGAATGCAGGGGTCAATCGATCCCCACATTGGCAAAGCGTGGGTGGAGCTAGCTAAAGACGGGCGGGGCATAGCTAAAAGCGGGTTCATTCATTAAAAAGATATGTTTATACAAAATGGGTTAACAGAATCTTGCACACAACAGGTGAAAGTGCGTGTTATTAGATTCAAGATTATGTGTCACAATGTCAGATTGTGGCCCAATTTTTTTGGAGGTTGTATAATCTCGGTTCGATATCACAAATTATCTGATATTGACCATGTTGCAATTTCGCCAATGTTTTATGGCAGAAATTTTCTTATATTGATTGGACAATTATTGAAGATTGATTGCACGAATACGCGAAATTACTGCAAGAGGGTCGGTGTACTTTTTCAGACTCTGAGGAATAATCCCATATTATTAACATCGTTATGCGCCGCAAATGGTGTCGCGTTCCAATTCAGAGAAAGTTCCATAGATGACGAATACAAACCAATATAGTTACAATCGTCCTTGTAATTTTGAAAGCAGTTTTGCTGAAAGTCGTTGGTGGCTTAAATAAGAAGGTCTTTCAGTCAAACTGTTAGACGAAATAATCATGTGTTTTTGGAGTTAAGTTCAACAAATCACGAGAATGAAATTCAGGATATAAAGACCAGGTCTACTGCCATGGCAACGTATTGCGTCAGCGCTCACCGCGAGTGACATTTTGATGTGCTTCCTTTCCTAATTATAGCCTCGATTTTGTCGGCCTAGTGCCGTATCGCCGGAACCCGTCAGCTTCGATCGTGGTGGCCTTGGCCCCGAGACTGCTGCAACTACGTAATCACGGGAATGGGATTTGGCGGTTCCATCATAGCAGTGACAGGACTCGATTGGGACAAAATATAGGGCATACATGTACGTGTGTGTCATCTGTCATCTGTAAAACTGTGACATTGGTAATTGAAATATTATATGCAGAGTATAAAATAAGAAAAAATTATCACTGCACGTGGAATCCGCATGTTGGTCATCAGCTGGAAATTTTTTTAATCTATAGGGCTATGCTCTCAGGCATATTATATATGGGGGCTGTTGCTGTTTCGTGAAGGAAATCTCGATTTCCGTGATGGCTCTACGGCATTCTGATTTTGTGACCTCATCACAGTGCAGAGCCAGAGATAACCATGGTCAAGTTCGACTCCTAACCATAGTTAGCAATAGCTAACTAGAATACCAGTCGAACGCCAAATAGTTAACTAGCTAGTCAACTATAGTCAGCAAAGCACCTGAGCTCGGTTCAGATGGTTAGTGCGATATTTGCATAAATTTCAAAATGGCGGACACTGGTCGCTTGCCACGAATAAATGCATATAAAAGTGTAACTATTTCACTAAATAACTTGATGAAATGATGCTTTCCCATTGTTTGTCAATGTTCCCATGCCCTTATTCTTTTGCGCTTTATGTCATATGGACGCTTTTTGACGTCTTAGCAGACAAAAATAACCCCATTTTCGTAGGCCATCGAATCAGATGACAGAAAAGGTTAATGGAGATTGGTACCCGGCTCCAAATTTTCGGTGATAATAATTCAAAGGGGAACCGGGTGCCAACGAACTATGGTTAACTATTCAGCGTCAGGCTTGTCATAGCGACTGTGCATGATCAGTAAACCATGAAACTGACTTACTTAGCGAGTCGAACTAGACCATTGTGATGACGTCATATTTTTTGGACATTCTATCTTTGCCTTAATATAATTTTATAAGTTCTGCATTTAATCACAATGATCACTGTG
This sequence comes from Chaetoderma sp. LZ-2023a, assembly GCA_034401795.1. Classification (NCBI taxonomy): domain Eukaryota; kingdom Metazoa; phylum Mollusca; class Caudofoveata; order Chaetodermatida; family Chaetodermatidae; genus Chaetoderma; species Chaetoderma sp. LZ-2023a. The sequence goes on along the minus strand of CM067359.1, from coordinate 101,415,070 downwards.
CATATTGATGTGAACAGTTTGTATCCACCCATCATATGACGTCATAATCGACTACGTGATGTGTAGAATGACATCATAATGAATGACGTCATGAATGACGTCGATAAGTACGTCATGAATGCATATTTGAAGACGGTCTATGCGTTTTTGTACAAATTGTATGTATTTACTATTTAATAAATATTCTGTTGAATATTTTGAAACTAATTTGACTGAACGCTGTTGCTGCCTTAGGCATCAACAGCGCCCAGTCAAATTAGTTACAAAATATTCAACAGCTTCCCTGTATAGTTTTCAGGAAATTGATAGCTAGGGCATTCGAAGATCGATCAATCCAAACACGTCGAGGTGTGGGAGGAGCTTAGCTAGTGATGGGCGGGGCATAGCTAAAAATGAAAAGGTCCATTTTATACGTTCTGCATATAATCACAATGATCACTGCGCATATTGAAGTGACCTCTGCACAGTTTGTGAACAATGTACTTTTATATTGTACCCTGATCAGATAAATATAACCCTCTGACCGCGAAAGGCAAAATTCAAAAACAAATTTACAATTTATTAAATATTTTGATTTTGACAATTTTTTGACAGGTAGCAGTTGCCGTTTTGACTTTCGTTTGTTCGTTTATTCAGTTGGTTTATTGGCCGCTTACACATGTACCTATGTGAGTCATGACTCGCTGTTAGGGGTGGTTAGCTATGGCCCACCCCCTTCTATTGCTAAAATCCGCCCAACCCTCTACTGGTTTTACTTTCGCTTTCCCCAAAGCCAAAATATGTGTCGCCCCCACCTATCCCCCCCCCAGTTCTACAGTTCTATCAAGGCTTAATCAGGCACTGAAGATAAGTTTATTTGATAAAAGGTGGGGTTTTTGTATTTGGTTATTTCCTTTCTAATAACCATCTAATATATTCATGGTTATGTCTACTAACATCATAATATGAAATCCGAAGTTAGAATTTAAATTTAGGCATAAAAACGTGGTTCTGTAAATTGTGATGCCAAATTCTAACTTGAACGCTAATAGTACATTCCTGCGGGTTTTAGCTTTCCATGACCTTCATAACCTAGAATCTTAGGAAGCCATCATAGGTTACTCTGGTAAATGAATGACGTATGAACGGGAGATTTTATTGCGATACTAAGGATAAGATTAATGTCTTTTTCGGCCATTATATAATGCTTCGTCTGGTGGCAGTGTCGTCTTTCCGGTAACTGCGGAGAGGTAATTGGTGTGGATATATCGGGTACAAATCTCAGGAGTCTGGCGAGGGTGGGTGGGTGGGTGGGTGAGAACATGTACGCCAATGGCACAGATCAAGGTCAGTTGATACTGTCTCTTGCATATGGAGCCAACGCAGCAGCATCAGCATCATAAGACATGCCTTGACCTAGCTAGCGTCAAATATCACCCACGGCACTGTCCATACCGAGGAGGCTGATTCCATAGGTTGTTCACGTCATTGATGTCTATAGCTCGATCCGGATGTTAGGTACTGGTCAGAATAGACCTTTTCACTTTATCGATTCATCATATACCGTTGTAATCGACTACGTGATGTGTAGGATGATGTGACAAGAAATGGCGTCATGAATGACGTAGATTATTGTTTAATAAACATTATATTGAATATTTTGAAACTAATTTGACTGAGCGAGGTGTGGGTGGAGTAAGGCTAGAGATGGGTGGGGCATAGCTAAAACTGGAAAGGTCCATTAGGGATTTCTGGGGAGGGGTCTATTCAACCTTGCGTTCAATCGGGAATCTTTCCAGAGCGTTCTGCACATGCAAAATCAGCTGTTTTTCAGTTTGGTTATCATGGCTATCTATTGACATAATCCGAAAACATCAATATTGTCGTAGTTCGTAGATTTAGTAAAACGTTTTAAAACGTTTTCCCTATTGAAAACAAGGTGTTTGCATCCATTGACTGTTGATGGTACGATAATGACCCGCCCATTTCTAGCTAAGCCCACGCATTACCCTGTATTTTGATCATGATTTTCCCTAAAATGGCAATATCAAGGTATCTATACAGGTAAGCTGCTGAATTTTTTGAAAACAATTTGATATGGTGCTGTTGCTGTCTAACAGCGTCCAGTCAAATTAGTTTCAAAAATCTCAACATAATGTTTAGTACATAATTAAATCCTTGAAAGCCATACAAATGACGAACAATTCCAGCTATAATGCTGGAGAATTTCTGTCAATTATGATTGTGACGTCAGCCTAAATATAACGCAATTATGAGTGACATATCGGATCACTCTATTGCACACTATGGGATGTCTTTTAGCTGATTACCCCTTTAAGCAGGAAAAGACAAACATGAAAATTATTTTAAAATTTAATATTTATTCTGTTGGGTATTTTGAGGCAAATTTGACAGAGATATTCTGTTACCAGTAGCATCAACCCGGTTCAGTCGTGTTAGTTCCAAAATACTTAACAGCATATAACGCCTGCGTTAGAATTTAGATTCCGGAAATTCTAGGGTTAAATATTTAACCATTTAATAGATCAACTTGGTTAAGAATATGGAAATATTTGCTTATTAATTTTCCGTTTTGTAGGCCGATGACAGAAAATTTTGGAAAATATACCACCGGAATGACTGTATCGATTACCGAGCAAGGGGCCGTTTCCGATACCCGCTGCAGATGCAGGTTTAAAATATTTACTTATTAAATGTCAATTTACAGGCCAAGAGACGACTACTTTTGAAAACGTTTTACTGGAATGACTGGCTCAGTTATCGAGCCAGTCATTCCAGTGGTAAATTTTCAAAAATAGTTTTCTTTTGGCCTGCAAATGGGCATTCCTCAGAGACCACTACAGAAGCCGGTGTTGGCCGGCTTCATCGTGAAAGGGTTAAGGATGAATGTAACATTTTACAGCCCATCTGTCGCTTTACTGCTAACACACTGATCTCGTCTGAAAACAGCTTTTGTTGTAGGCCATATGCAAATGTTTATATTCCTAGGTACCAGCCTATTGTTAGAATCATGTAACCCCTACACTCAAGGGCAGATGATATATTGTTGAATAGAATTCAAATCAATTAAATTCGTCACTGCATCATGACGATTGTACTTTTAACTATGCCGACAACAGCACCCTGTCAATTTAGTTTCAAAATATTCAACAGCTTACCTGTATAGTTTTCTGGAAATTGATAGTCAGAGAGTTGAGTTCAGAGATCGATCGATCCAAACACGAGCAAGGTGTTGGTGGTGCTTAGCTAGTGATGGGTGGGCATGGTTAAAACTGGAACGAATTCTGGAAACTGCTAAAAAAAAACAAAACAAGAAATTCTTAAATTTGTAAAAATTGTGACAAAATGATGGAGGTCTACATGTTTATATGTTTTGCTTTAATCTGCATATGATAAGTATGATTTGGAAACCAAGTGCTATACACAATACAAATCACCAGACCCGGCGTTGATAGTTCTGAATCACTGGTATTAAATGTAAGCTTACCTGGATAATGCAGGTCACTGGGTCAGTAATGCATAAATATGGGGCCACATTGTCCCGGTATTGGTACAGTACCTGCCATGTAACCTATGTTTTTATCATACATAGCTCTATTTCATATCATTCATGTTGGCTAAAGCGTAGATCTGTTTGCATTTACCGTGCTTCTGCTCTGGTCATAGACAGTACCATGGGCGATCTCTGAGATTAGTCATGCCAAGGTCACTTTTATAACGATGATGTTATTGTTGGCCTGCTTAACCATCAACCAATCCATAATGTAAGAGGCAATATAGGCTGACCTTGATTAAAGCCCTTGACGGACACGTGTCTGCTCACTGAACTTCTGACATTTGAGTGAGATGGATCCCAGCCAGAACTGTATCTCAATCACCGCATCCATACCGGAACAGCAATAGTCTCTGTATTATATAACGGCCGAAAAATACATTACTTTTATCCGTCGTCCAATAAAGCCTCCAGTTCATGTGTCATTTGTTTATCGGAGCATTTTTCCGAGTACAAGTCTGAGAATTGAATGCACTATTAGCGTGACATCTATTCGGACAATGTAGTGATGTGGACGGTTTCGACAACACCGTCTTCTCAAATGCATCTATGAGTATATTATTATTATTATTATTATTATTATTATTATTATTATTATTATTATTATTATTATTATTATTATTATTATTATTATTATCTATAAAGCTAATTTGCCTGCTTGTTTGATTGCCAGTTATTGAGAAAGATCTTTTGATAATTTATTAGAATTTTCTTGATTATGCTGTATCGAATAAGAGGAATAAATAATGCTAAATGCTTGAATAAGCATGGCTATGCTTCCCCAGTGCTCCCAATCAAATCTATTTCAAAATTGTCAACAGAATGTTTATTAATTAGCTGGCATGACAATTCTAAATAGGACGAGGTTATTGCTAGACTTAGATTCTGAAAAAGTGTGCATGACGTAATTCGGTTATTACACGTAATGGAAGCTATTTCTGGGTAGCAATGATTATGTCATCGTACTAACATAACCCACTCACGTCGCTCGCTCCGCTGTTTGGAGCTGTAGTTGCAGTCCTTTGATCGCTTGCTATGTGAAGTAACATTACGCTTATGGGATTGAGGGTAACCAATCAGGTCACCATTTATTTCTTATCGCGCCATTTCCTTGGCTGTGACCCATAGTTCATTTATATTTAGAACGTTTTGTTAACTTAGCTCAGATCTCAAAAGCAATGAAAGCACGGTACAGGAGCAGAGCGGGAGGGTGAGACCATGAAATAGGATGATGTGATTATGTATGTACTATTTATAAAGCCAGAATGAGAATCTAGTTTCATACAAAAGCATCCAGCCATACAGGAGATTTTGATATAATATAGGGATTCACTTCCAGCTATACCCCGCCCATTCCCATCTATGCCAGGTCCATTTCTAACTATGCCCCGCCAATTTCTAGCTAAGCTCTGCTCCTGCTTTACGCATGCTGCGATAGATTTATAAACTTTGAAACCTAAATTCACAGAATTCCAATTTCGAGGTAGCAATACATGTAAATTGTTGTCTATGGCAACATCATTCAGTCAAATCAGTTTCAAAATATTCAACAGAATGTTAATTACATATGAATGGCATGCAATTCGTACACTTGATGGACTATTAAGCATTCATGACGGACATAGATATATCGTTCATTGCGCATTTTGAATGCAAGGTCAGCCAACATGTCAAATAATTGATTATGACATCATATATGTGATTGACTGATTGGATTCATGCATGGGAAATTAGAACAGAAACTATACTTACAGTATTATTTACAAATATATATATTTATTATGAGGGTTATTTACTAATCTTGGATGAACTGTAGCAAAATGAAAACAAGGAATTGATAGATGAGACATAGCTCAGACAAATATACATCTTCCATGTTAGTAATTGAAAATTTTTATCATTATATCCTTATAATGGGCTTGGTCCCAGCTTTGAAATACAGATTGTGCAGATTACTAGGTGCCTGTCACTACCTGTAGGAGACATAATCCCTCTAGGTGCAAGAGAGCGGAAAATGTCTCGATACATAGCTCAGACAAAGACTCATTGTCTAAACGTATTAATATCATTAGCCGTGTTATAATCTTAGATTCAGGTTTCAATAACGGATTGAACTAGTTTGCTAGCGTCAACACATCTCCTACAGGTAAGGACAGACAGCTAGCAGAGATCTTGCTGTTATAGGATGGAGAATATCATGGTTATAAATAGCGAAGTTCAGGATTTTTCTCAGTGGATGAAAGATATACCAGCAACCGTTTAAGAACATACGTGCTGCAACCTCTTTCCATCATCAGTGAGCAAAAGCATAGAGCATGTTAGTTTTAAAATGAACACCAGCTTTAATTTAAAAGGAGGATGTGCAATGAATTGGTTAAATTTATAATACATAGATGATCTAGCATGGGTGGTATATCTACTGACAAATGGATGAATCCGATCTGTGAATCAAGTATATGGCGGCATACTCGCTTTTTTTTAATGCAGACTGAATTTTAGAAATCAGGAAGGGTTGGAAATAGGGGATACGTTAAAAATAATGAATTTCGAATGGTAGTATTAAAGTGATGAAACTTTACATACACATTGCTTGATGATACTTTGGTTTAGTTATCAATTTAAACCTTTCAGTGATGAATTCCACATATCTCGAATTCAGGGAAATTCACATTTCCAGACTACCCACCCATAATATGACGTCATAATAAACTGTGTGATGTGTACAATGACATCATAATGAATGACGTCATGAATGACGTCGATAAGTACGTCACGAACGCATATTTGAAGACGGTCTATGCGTTGTTGCACAGATTGTTTGCTTTTACTATTTAATAAATATTCTGTTGAATATTTTTGAAACTAATTTGAATGGGCGCTGTTGCTGCCATAGGCAGCAACAGCACCCAGTCCAATTAGTTACAAAATATTCAACAGCTTCCATGGATAATTTTCACAAAATTGATCGCGAGGGAATTTGGCGATCGATCAATCCCAACACGGCGAGGTGTGGGTGTAGCTTAGCTAGTGACGGGCGGGGCATAGCTAACAATGGAAAGGTCCATTATCCTTCACTTAGATGAATGCCACAACTTGATGAGTATTGTTGGCAGTGCATTTCACTTGATGAAAGGCTCTGGAATAGAGACAACATTGAACTGCATCTATGGCATAGATTTCATTGTACATATCATGTCGGTTAATGCAATCACACAAGCCTTACTGTGTGTCATTCAACTCCCCGATGCCACTTTAACATACACATACACATACAGGTTGTCCCACTTTCAGTATTAGAGGATCAAAACAAGGAACTGATTCTGATTCTGGATCGCAGAAGAGACTTTCGTTAAATACATTTAATGAGCTGCGTAGGCTTCTGAATGAATCACACTTCTAATATGACCAGCTAGATGGCCATTGAGCCATTGAGAGAATAGCAACCTTAATAAGCTGGTCACGTGCCTTAACGATGAATTGATCACTAAGCTACCATCAACGTCATCAACAGCAAGACTTTGGTTACTGTTTCAAGATCACATTGACGTTATCATATATTTCACAGCATGTTGGCGACTGATGTACGGGGAAGGGCAGTTGAATGCATGCACTACATCCCTGAATCTATTCGCTGCAACTCTACATATTCAGTATTCAAAGAGTGTACACTTATATTATAAATACAGAACATGAGACGTCTGTCACGTGAACACCCCCACCCCACCCCTCTATATACAAAATATTTGATGAAAGCCTCATGCATACACCCCAAGAGTGAGATTTTGTCTTCCATGGTCTCTGGAAAGACTTGGTCATAGAGAAATGTCTTCTTTAATGAGTCATGGCGGTCTCTCACAGGGACACGGCATGACTACAAGTGTACATCAACATTAAATCTACACCATGCACCATTGTATATCACTTAATGAGGTCATGACCTCGTTGACCTGCAAGAAACATCAACGTTCTGACCAACACGTTGACATGGAAATAATTAGACTGGAAAGGGATATTGATGGCCTGCAAAAGCTGATAGCTTGGTTCGATGATAATAATCCCTATGATTCCGATGTCACAGAACTGTAATCCATGTCCACCAACTTGGTAGCAAAATGGAAAACCAATGTAACTGCCACGATGCAGCGGAAGTGGAACAAGGAATAAAATATGAAATGGATCAAGTCGCCTTCTGAGAGGCAATGATAACGCGATCATCACAGATAAAATCTCTACAAGATATACAACCTGGCAGTAAAATTGGAAAGATGAAGTTCCATGCTAAGCAAGTGATCTTACTTTTATGCTGCGTCAAAATGGCGATCCGGTGAAGACATGGAGTTGTATTTTAAATACGATCTGAGCACAGTGCCATCGCTGTTTCAAGGAATATTTCATGAGATATACGAAGAAGATAGATTTGCCCAATACATTCTTACATAGTCTACCTGCTGACCTTGGAATCGAGTGAGATATGGAGCATAGATTTGTTATCCTAGATGGTGATTGGCTAATAAATCGGGTTGGCCGCTGAAAAGGCACGAATTAAAGGTCTGCAATCAAACAGTACTGGGATAATTTGAAAGATAAGTTTGGTGTGACCAGGGTGATGTTCGAGGGATACAGCTATCCAGACACGGAGATTCAGGAACCCATACGACGTTCAATGAATGCCATCAAAACCAGCAATACAACTTCTCTGAAATTAGATAACAAGGCACACAATGATTAAACAAAATTCTTGAGAATGTCGAGAATAAAGTCCAGTTCATCAAAGAATAGCCCATCAGCTAGTGGAGGATGGCCATTCTGTCGCATGCTGTGAAGGAGATCCTTAGACAACAAATGTGTCAACGACACTCGATGTCACTCGAAATGAACAGTCTGTGGAATAGTCGCTGATGATACAGATACCATACAGATTTTAGATTGGGAGCATGGGATGACAGATATGTTTCTACAATATTAACGAAGGAAAATGGACAACATATCTTGCATTTGTATCATCCAAGATTTGTGTCAAACACGTCTCTCAAAGACCATATCCCCTTTGCGCATGCGTGGATAGGCTGTCACACTACGTCGCAAAGCTTTGGGAAGACGTCTTTGATAATCCTTCTAAAAGGATAATAATTTTGGAATTTTTGTCAGAGCAATCACTGATCGCATATGTACTGCAGATTCTGTAGGAGCCGCGGTAGTGAAGCTGGTCTGCATAATGTACGGAACTGTAGCTGATGGTGGGCTGACAGCCCTTTGTCATATAAGATTTTTAATCATGGTGGCGATTAAAAACAAGATGGGGGTTCAGAAAATTCCACAGAGAGTACAATGTACAGGTCATACTTTGGTGGACGCTTGATGAAAATGCTCTAAACCCTCTATGACGGGGATGGAAACATGGTACAGAAGGACATGAACTGATCCGCACAGACTTGTCCTAGCGCTGAGAATGTACTGTATGTCACAAGGTGTAAATGTTAATCACCTACAAAACAATGTGTTTGCCAAGAAAGTGGTCTGACATGTATCGATATATCTGGCGGAAATGGCGGGGAAATGAAGAAATTGCATACCTGGATGATGGTATAAACATTCAATTTTGTGACACCATCAATTAATGTCATTTGTGTGTGTTTGCTACATTGGAAACAAAAATACATAAAATGTGTTACAAGGTAGCATACTCGTGAGTAGTCAAATTGTATGCCCTGGACCCATGAAAACGTTGGAGTCGCAAATATACAGACCTATGAATGCGTGGGATCGGCAAACATGTTGGATCTATCCTCGTGACTAAAAAACACAAGGAAGAACGTTAGGGTTTTTTCAGTGGCAAGTCCCGATTATTTGCGAGTCACGCACATTCATGGTTTAGGCGAATTCCCAGGAACAATGGCTTTGCATGTCCACATCATTCACAGGAACAGTGCATATCTTTTGACTACTGCTATGGTGCGGATTTAGTCTAAATAATTCAAACACAAAATGTTTATATTACTTTTCTGAATAAGTGAGTTGTGAAAATATCCTTCCATTATGCTAACTTCTTGGCATCTCGAGCAAACCCAAGCTCAGTAGATCCAACATATTTAACTAAACAGGATGAGCGTGCCCTCAAGTCTAAGCTAATTTAATACTTTCACATGAAGTAACATATTATCCGGATGATTGGAAAGGTCGTCATTATACAATTCTGACAAGGTCCCGTATACTAGGCTACTATTAATTACACCCAATGAACGGAGCTGGATAACGACCAGTAATAGGCTTTCGTAAATTTGTCCCTGACAGGGAAAATAATGAACAAATCGAACACGAGAAGTCTGATGAGAAGTCTAATCGTACGCCCGATATACTAGAAGCTAGAAATAAATCAATTTCATTCTAGAACTATATCATATATCTTCACGTGACACGTTCGTACAACTCGAAATCAGATTTGCATGCGCATGGCTAAACCAGTAAACCTGTGCTAAAGCAAATATTCCATGTGAAAACATCAATAATTTAGACTCATTAGAATGCCAGCAAAATGTCAATGACAAGATGCTTAGTACTTTTATGGAGATGGTGTTTCCATGACGACCTGGCGTGACAGGAACCTGCTAGACAGGGCCCGATATACCCCATTAAAATTAATACCCACGCCCTTTCCACGATGACACAAATTGTTCTGATTATTCAATCGGTAATAAGAGTTTTCAGTCAAATTAATTTGAATATATTACAAAATCTATTCCTTCAAAATCTATTTTTGAGAGACGCGTTAATATGGGTGGACATACGACCTTGTGGTCTTATGCTATCGCATTCGCTTTGGTCCAGAGGAAACCACAGTACATCCCAGGAATAACTTTACATGCTTCCAAAATAAAATAAAACATACTGTTGGATATTTAGAGCAATGTCTTCCAAATCAATAATGTTCAAAATATTTAACAGAACGTTTTTCACTAACTAACATGTTTCTGAATTTTTGTTAAATTATTTTTAAGTTGCGCTGCATTTATTATTATTATTATTATTAATCTCATTTAAAATGTTGTGTCCTACTGATGTAATATTGCACACAGATTCGATAATATTACACATGTCGCCGAAGTCTGCCTGGCTGCCTGGCTGCCTGGCTGCCTGGCTGCCTGGCTGCCTGGCTGCCTGGCTGCCTGGCTGCCTGGCTGCCTGGCTGCCTGGCTGCCTGGCTGCCTGGCTGCCTGGCTGCCTGGCTGCCTGTCTGCCTGTCTGCATGCCTGCATGCATGCATGGCATGCATGCATGCATGTCTGTCCGCTTCCCTGCCTGCCTGCCTGTCTGCCTGCCTGCCTGCCTGCCTGCCTGCCTGCCTGCCTGCCTGCCTGCCTGCCTGCCTGCCTGCCTGCTTGACTGCCTGCCTGCCTGCCTGCCTGCCTGCCTGCCTGCCTGCCTGCCTGCCTGCCTGCCTGCCTGCCTGCCTGCCTGCCTGCATACATGCATGATGTCTGTCTGCCTTTCTGTCTGCCTGCCTGTCTGTCTGCCTGCCTGAATGTATGTTTGTATCTCTGTCTCCATGCCTGCCTGCGTGCCTGTCTGTCCGTCCGTCATGCTGTCCGTCCGTCATGCTGTCTGTCTGTCTGTCTGTCTGTCTGTCTGTCTGTCTGTCTGTCTGTCTGTCTGTCTGTCTGTCTGTCTGTCTGTCTGTCTGTCTGTCTGTCTGTCTGTCTGTCTGTCTGTCTGTCTGTCTGTCTGTGTATCCGAGGTACATCGCCGGAATCCTATGAGATATAATCACCAAATTTGGGACATACATTCATATTATGTTTGGGTAGAAAAAATTATACTTAGAGGTCCAAAGGCCAAACATCAAGGTCACGGTAACACTTAAATATTACTGAAATAACATTTTCGCCGATAACTGCAATGCTAGAAGGTAGAATCACAGAATCTTTAACACACATTCATATTTTGGTTGGATAGAACTAACTTTAGTCTCAGGTCAAAAGTTCAAATATCTAGGTCAAGGGGTCAATGTGTATATCCAGAAATACACGTTTTAGGCATAAATCGGGAACGCGTGTAGGCAGAGTCACCAAATTTGGTACATCCATTCATATTACAGGTGGCCAGAGGTTCTATGTTTTTTAGGACAAAGCATCAAATAGCTCACAGGTCGCGAAGTGATACCTGAATAAACATTTTTGGCTATAACTTTGAAATGCAAGACAATAGATTTAGTACACACCTTTATATACACCTGTGCAAAAGTTAAGCACCAGCAAAAACAATAGAACGTAGAAACATGATGGTACAACTAGGCTGCCATACTTTTTGTCCCCGCGTTAGCTGACATAATTCCAAGTACGAAATGCACATGCATGCATGACTTCACGCCGCTTGATGTCCATGCGTGGCGGGAAACAGCACACGTGTTCAGTTATGTAAAAGTCCAGTTTGAGGTGTTGAACATTACATACAGATTTAGGCGACAAGATTAGGAATTTTGTGTTCATGACCGTGGTTTATTTGTACAGAGAGAATTAGCTCTTGCTTGTGAACCGCTATGGCAAGACGGAGGTTAAGTGATCGTGTGAAATGGCAAATCATAGGCATGCATACCACTGGTATGTCATGCAGAGAGATTGGCAGACAGCTGAACATTAACCATACTGTAATCAGTCGTGTATTGCAAAACATGGGCAAACTAACGAGGTGAAGGACAGGCCTAGATCTGGAAGACCGAAGAAGACTACTGCCCGTGATGATCGAGCCATAGTAGGCCTTGTTAGGAGATCTCCATTCACCAACAGCAGAGTGCTCAGCCAGCAATGGGAAACGCGCAATAGAGTGTCAATGTCTACCGTCAAAAGGAGACTGTATGCTGCTGGCATGAAAGCTAGGAGACCTGTCAGACGTCCTCTCCTCACTGCACACCACAAAGAGGAGCGTCTGAGGTGGTGCAATGAAAGAAGACACTGGAACATGAGATCCTGGAGACGGGTACACTGGTCCGATGAAAGTCGGTTCCTGCTTCATGCCACAGATGGTCGAACTCGTGTATGGAGGTCCAGACGCACGGCGTACGACCAACGTAACATCATGGAAGAAGTTCCATTTGGTGGAGGTTCCGTTATGATATGGGGGTGCATCTTATTTGATTGTAAGCTGGATCTGTTGACTGTACCTGGAACACTAAATGGACAAAGATATCAAGATTCCATACTGGATAGAGTTGTGGTCCCTCATTTTGTAAATCATGCACCTGGAACCCACCCTATATTCATGGATGACAACGCCCGACCACATCGTGCTAGAGCTGTGCATGAATACCTCCGCCAGAATGCCATCGAAACCCTACCATGGCCAGCAAGGAGCCCTGACATGAACCCTATTGAGCATATCTGGGACATTCTGGGAAACATGGTGAGAAGGAGGGATCCTCCTGTGCAGAACCTACAGGAATTAACAGACGCACTCCATCTTGAATGGCAACGAATACCACAATGGCGTATCAGTCGGTTGGTGACCAGCATGAGACGTCGTGTCCAGGCCGTCATCCAGGCACAAGGTGGATATACCCGGTATTAATAATGACAGTCTCAAACTCGTGCACAGATGTTAAACTTCGTTTTCAGACACCATTAATGACAACCTAGCCACGTGTGTCAACTGTAGGGCAATAGTTGTCAGTTGTGTCAACGTAACCATATTCAGGCCTCGTTTTCATGTTCAAACAAAAACATACAGTGTTTCCCCACCATCATAATCAGCATTCCTCTAGTTGCAGTATTACCTCTTGCACTAAGATGGATGGGTACATAAATGTTTATGCTATCGCTTTCTTCGTAGCACATGAATATACCCTCGCATGTGCGTAAAAATAGGGTGGTGCTTAACTTTTGCACAGGTGTATATTATGACACATTATAATTGCATTGAGTTAGAGGTCAGCGGATAAACTATCTAGGTCATGGGGGTCACTAAGTGCATTGTTATAACAGAGCGAAAAGGCATGAGTCAGCATCTCCATGAGTGCATTCTTTCACATAGGCTTAGTATTTACTTCGCAATCAGTGGCTCATTAACCCTCGAATCTGTTCAAGAATATTTAAATTTTCCCATAGACATTTTCCATTTGCAGACCAAGAGAAGACTATTTTTGACAATTTACCACTGGAATGACTGGTTGGTCATCGGGTCAGTCATTTGAGAGTGTTCTCTTGGTTTGCAAATCAGCATTTCTCAAGACCACTGCAGAAGCCATTTTTAGCTGATATGATATTTAAAAGGTTAACATATTAATGCTGAATTGTGACCGTCGTTCGTTCGTTTGTTCAGTTGGTTTTATTGATCGCTTACACCTAGGTGTATTTGAGCCATGGCAATCTTTGAGGTGCTTCCCCGAAGGGCTGAGTAGCCCCCGCCCCACCACAATGCTTGGGAAAATGAAAGGAATACCGAAATAATGGAAATTTAAGCTTTTGCTATGAGTCACGCATTGTCTGTTGCTGTCTAATGAGCTGTTGATGGCGGGTGGGTATAAGGGCTGTATGCTGAGTAAAGAGGATGTGGTAGGGGGATTTCTATCTGAGGTGGGATGGGGAGTGGGGGTGGATGGCATCTGTGAAACTAAATCTAAAAACGAAAATTATGAAAAGGTTTTAAATAAAAATATTAAGAGATGAAACAAAAAGATAATGCTATCAAATAAACATAAGTAACTTAAGATGATTTCACGTGAGTATATAAACAAGAAACGGGAAAAACTGAAATTAAGATCTAGTGTTTGCAAACGAAAAATCCAAAGATCTTAAAATAATAACCTGTTGCTGTTAGAAATAATAAGTTGAATGCAAATGGCGATGTTTATAGATTAATGGGCCTAACAATCACGTGGGCAGTCACTAGGCGCGAGGAAACGCTTTCATACTTATGATAAGTTGTTAATCAGGCGCTGAAGAAAGGAGAGCAACAGACGTCGCCACGTTTGTTCTTTAAAGATGTATATTCACACCAAAATGCCTGAAAATAAGATGATTAAAATTGTATACTTTTATATGCTTAAATTGTGTACCAAGATGTAATGAAATGAAATAAATTTTAACATATGATGGTTTCATTCCGTTAAAATTAATATATATTTTTATGTGTGAATTTGCATTAGGGACTCGTCTATCTAATTCAATTTCACAAGCATTTGTACACCCCTGACCTAGTCACATCTATGCTTTCACTACGTCTTATGAACCTATGAATGGCTACTCAATTATACATGTCTGACAATATAGCGGGATACATCCTTTATATTTGTACTTCCATCTTCCTTTCATTATGTTGTATCAATATTAAAAACTAGCACGAGATATGTATAAAATGTAACACTACTACTACATGCACGTTATTATAATTAACTTTTCCAAGCGGCACATTTCCTTTTCTAGAATTTAACAATGGTTGAACTATCTTCTATCATTTTACTCTTTAGCTATATTCTCCTATCTTACTATTTTTTCCTTCTTCTAACTTACCCTCTATGCACTTCTGAAGCTCTCCCCCAGTGCATGCCGTCTCCGTACTATTCGATGTGCACCTGCCCTCGCATGCCGTATATATCTGACAATATATCCGCCATGAGAGGGCTGCATGCATATTTATTTGATAATGGGTAACTATTTAGCCAGTTACCGCGCCGCAATTGGGCTTTGCAATTGCTACTCATCTAAATCTATGATTCGTGGAAACTCACCCTCGAAATTTAATTGTAGCCTTTACGAAGCTTGCAAGAGACTATTGTTGTCATTTTTCATCTGTTATCAGAACAATGAAACAGGTTGGATATTAATTTACCTCCTCGTTTTTCGGGCTGATGATGTTGAAATAAATCCGGGCCCCACGGCCGGTAGTGATATTTCCATTGTACATATAAATGTCTACGGCCTCAAAGACAAAATTCACCTAGTTGAGGCCAATCTGTCCACATTTGACATTGTAGCTGTAACTGAAAGTCATGTAACTCCAACTATTAATAACGATTTAATCCAATTGCAAGGATTTCAAGAGCCTTATCGTAGACCGCCTACATGCGTGGGGAGGAGTTTGTATTTATGTATCAGACAAAATCGCTGCTATTCGTCGAACTGAGTATGAAAGCTTAGATATTGAAATTATCTGGATAGAGATCCATGACCGCCCAGAGCTTCTATTATGTGTTATCCATCGTCCGCCCAATACAACCATTGACAAATGGCAGACTATATTAGATAGTATCGATAATGTTCGAGATCAGAACCCAAATAAAACTATTATGATAGTTGGCGACCTCAATTATGATCTACTCGATATAGCCAAGCATAATTTACGTGACATTATCAATACACCTGGGTTCCATCAGCTAATCCAAGAACCGACGCGACCAATCTCTAATACATTACTTGATCAAATTATCATTAATAACATTAGAATAGTCCAAGATAGTGGTATCTATGCGCCATTTTGGAGCGACCACACTCCCATCTATGTGGTCCTATCCTCTAAAATACCTAAGCGGACATCTTACCATAGACGTATATGGGACTATACTAAGGCTGACTGGGGCAAACTTCGCAACCAACTCGGTGATTCACCGTGGGATAATCTTTCCCATGACGATGATGTTGATACATGGTGCCAAACTATTACTGCGAATATTATAAGTGCCGCCACCATTAGTACACCAAATAAAACAGTTACCACAAAACCTGATGACAAACCCTGGATGACTAGTAAGATAAAACATGAAATGAGAGTAGAGGGAAAAGTCATTCAAAAAATCCAGGAAAACTAAATTAGACCAAGATGTGACAATTTTAAAGAACCAGAGAGACTATGTTAACACATTAGTTCGAGCAGCTAAAGAAGACCATAAAAACAAGTTAGCCGAAAAGATAAGAAGCCACCATATAGGTTCTAAGCAATGGTGGAAGATAAGCAAATCGTTCCTACACGACAACAACTCTAGCTTTAACGAATACCCCCCCTCCTCTTTAAAACGTGCCGATTCTTCATATGCTTATGCTAATGGTGAAAAGGCAGATCTTCTTAATGAATATTTTACTAGCACTGCCAAGCTGGATGATTCTGAAATACAACTACCTTCCTTGTCACCATATATTGAAGACACGATAGATACTATAAGGATAACATCTACTGACGTGCCGGATATATTTACTAGCTTGGATACATCCAAAGCAGGCGGTCCTGATAAATTAAGCCCAAAGATATTGAAAGAGATCAGCGATCTACTAGCCCCAACCTTGGCTAAATTCTTTAATCATTCAATTACCCGCTCTCGATTTCCCACACCTTGGAAAATAGCTAATGTAACCCCAATATTTAAAAAAGGTGAACGAAACATATGTTCCAATTACCGTTCAATCTCACTGTTGAGTTGCTTAAGTAAAGTAATGGAGAGGGTAGTATTTAAGTATTTATACAACCACATTAAACATGCTATTACTCCATATCAGTCAGGGTTTCTCCCATCGCACTCCACAGTAAATCAACTTTTAGAACTTTACACTGATATTACACAAGCCCTTGATGACCACAAAGAAGTATTGTTTTTATTTTTTGACATCTCAAAAGCATTTGATCGTGTATGGCATCGTGGCCTTCTCCAGAAATTAAAGCAATTTGGCATTACTGGAAGTCTTCTTTCTTGTTTCAAAGAATATCTTTATCGTCGTCAACAGCGAGTTGTCTTAAATGGTACAGAATCCTCACTGATGAATCTACAAGCAGGAGTGCTCCACGGCTCAGTCCTTGGACCGCTTCTATTTCTTATTTTTATTAACAACATGCCGAGTAATATATTAAATAGCATTAGATTATTTGCCGATGACACATGTCTTTATATAATATCTGACAATTTAGAAGCACAGTCTCCAACAATTAGCCATGACCTTCAGGCGATGACTCAATAGGCAACTGCCTGGCTTGTAGAATTTAACGCTCTAAAAACAACTTACTTGTTTATCTCTCTTCTAAATAATCCTACTGATTTTCTAATAACTTTCAATGATTCTGAAATCCACTCTTCACTTTGTCATAAACATCTCGGGATTACTTTCGATAAAAAAAAAAGGTCAATGGAAAGAGCATATGGAATCTCTATTAACAAACGCCCAATGTAAGCTCTCGCTACTTAAGGGCCTTAAGTATATACTAGACAGACAATGTCTTGAAATTATGTATAAAAGTTTCATTAGACCATGTCTATAATATGCAGACGTTGTCTGGGATAATATACCCGAGTATCTTGTCACCATATTGGAAAACGTCCAGAAGGACGCTCTTAGAACTATAACGGGTCTTACGTGCATTGTTCATACTGCTGACCTATATACAGAAAAGGGTATGGAAACACTCTCCCATAGCCGAAATATACATAAACTAGTGAACTTCTACAAAATTATTAACGGCATGACTGGTGAGGCCATGTCCGATTATCTACCTCCTTTATCACAAACACGAAATCCTTACAATATCCGCCACCAACAAAATTACACCCCATTTAGATGTCGTACTGAGCTTCACCGTGGTTCCTTTTTTCAGGCTACTGTACGAGAGTGGAATATCCTTTCTGCTCCTGTCAAGATGTCCACCACACTTGCAGAATTTAAAAACAAATTGAAAGCTATGTCCCCCTACTCGAGTGCCTACCCCGTGGTACTATGTAGGTACCGGACCGAGCAACATAGCTCTATGCAGGAAATGGTTGCAGTAATCTTAATAGACATCTCTATGATAAATTTCTGATAGACTCTCCTGGCTGCCTATGTGCTCATAATGATGAAAACAGTGGCCACTACCTTTTCAACTGTCCACTCTATAACAACAAAAGACCCTCATTTTACAATGAACTTGCTTCCAACAATGTTTAACACCATTAACAGCTACACAACTCATCTACGGCAATGACGATTTTACTCCTGGGATTAATCTCCAAGTAACTACCATGCTTTGCAAATATATTGCCGAAACTAATCGGTTTAAACAGCATCTCTTCTGCTCTGAACAAGCTATCTGCCCAATGCGAGCCAAGACGGTGTTGGCAGGTAGTGGGGAAGCTGCATCCTAAGCCCATCTTTCCTATTCTATTCTATTCTATTCTAATCTAATCTATTCTATTCTATTCTATTCTATTCTATTCTAATCTAATCTAATCTAATCTAATCTAATCTAATCTAATCTAATCTAATCCATTCCATTCCATTCCATTTCATTCTATACTATTACTATCATTAGTTTTAGCTTAGTTTCATTTGATTTATATTCTTGTTATGCTATTATAATCGTATATATTATTTAATATTGTTATATTATATTATATGCCGCCATTTGACGTATTTCAACTGTATGTGAGTGGGAGACACCGTAATAAGATAAGTCTTATTTGTAGGTAAGGAAATCATCATATGTTCTGATTTGTTTCGTTTCACTACATCTAGGTATGCAATTTAAACCTCTAAAAGTATAATATGTGATTTTAACAACTTTACTTTGATATAATAATATAATAATAGGATATTTATAGTGCGCTATAATTCCACGCAAATATTGCGTGCTCTAAGCGCTTGATAGGTCCACATGTAACAAAATTCTTTATGATGTAATAATTACCTTGTTCAATGCTTTGAAATTAATTTGACTGGAAGCTGTTGCTGCCTAGAACTACAACAGCTGTCGTAAAAATTTACGAAATTTACAGAGATTTACCACAGGAGTGTCTGGTTCGTAACCGAGTCAGACATTCTACTGTTAAGTTTTAAAAAATAGTCTTCACTTGTGCTGCAAATGGCCTGCAAATGGGCTGCAAATGGCCATTTCTCAAGACTGCTGTAGATGTCGTTTTGTTAGCTTGGCAATAGTGGCCATAATAATAATATTTAATAAACATACTGTTGAATATTTTGAAGCTACCATAGGCAGCAACGGCGCCCAGTCAATTTAGTTTCAAAATATTCAACAGCTTACCTAAATAGTTTCATGGACGTTTAGATCCAGGGTGTACAGGGATCCATCGATCCCAACACAGGTAAATTATAGGTGGAGCTTAGCTAGAGATGGGCGTGGAAGTGCTAACACTGGATTCAATCAATTAAAAGGATATATTGATACAAAATGTGTTAACAGAATCATGCGTGAGACAGGATAGAGAAACAGGATAGATTGACATGATAGAGTGACAAGATAGAGAGACAGGATAGACTGACATGATAGAGTGACAGGATAGAGTGACAGGATAGAGTGGCAGGATAGAGTGGCATGATAAAGTAACAGGATAGAGTACCAGGATAGAGTGAAGGGATAGAGTGATGGGATAGAGTGATGGGATAGAGTGACGGGGTAGAGTGACGGGATAGAGTGACGGGATAGAGTGACGGGATAGAGTGACGGGATAGAGTAACCAGATAGAGTGACTGGACAGAGTCATGGGATAGAGTGACAGGATAGAGTGACAGGATAGAGTGACAGGATAAAGTGACAGGATAGAGTGACAGGATAGAGTGACATGATACAGTAACAGGATAAAGTTACAGGATAAGTGACAGGATAGAGTGACAGGATAGAGCGATATGATAGAGTGACATGATAGAGTGACAGGATAGAGTGATAGGATAGAGTGACAGGATAGAGTGACTGGATAGAGTGACAGGATAGAGTGACGAGATAGAGTGACGGGATAGAGTGACGGGATAGAGTGACATGATAGAGTAACAGGATAGTGACAGGATATAGTGACAGGATAGAGTGACAGTACAGAGTGACAGGACAGAGTGACAGGATAGCGTGACAGGATAGAGTGACAGGATAGAGTGGCAGGATAGAGTGACGAGATATAGTGACGGGATAGAGTGACGGGATAGAGTGACAGGATAGAGTGACAGTACAGAGTGACAGGACAGAGTGACGGGATAGAGTGACGGGATAGAGTGACGGGATAGAGTGACGGGATAGAGTAACCGGATTGAGTGACTGGACAGAGTCATGGAATATAGTGACAAGATAGAGTGACATGATAGAGTGACGGGATAGAGTCACGGGATAGAGTGATGGGATAGAGTGACGGGATAGAGTGACGTGATAGAGTGACGTGATAGAGTGACGGGATAGAGTAACCGGATAGAGTGACCGGACAGAGTCACGGGATATAGTGACAGGATAGAGTGACAGGATAGAGCACGTGTTATTAAATAAAAATTTTGATGTTTCCCAATGTAAGATGCTGGCTCATTTTTCTAGGTTATATAATCTTGGTTATTATCTAGCATTGACTATGTTGCAATTTCGCCAGTATTGTATGGCAGAAGTGTTCTTACATTGAGTGGGCAATTATCGAAGATTGATTGGATGAACACGCGAAATTACTGCAAGGCGCTTGGTGTTCTTTTTCATACTCTGAGGAATAATCCCACATTATTAACATCGTTATGAGCGCCAAATGGTGTCGTGTTCCAATTCAGAGAAACTTCCATAGATGATGAATACAAACCAAAATAGTTACAACTGTCCTTGGTATTTTGTAAACAGTTTTACTGAAAGTCGTTGATGGCCTAGATAATAATGTATTTCAGTCAAATAGTTTAACAAAATATGCAAGTGTTTTTTGGAGTTAAGGTCGGGAACAAATCAAGAGAATGAAATTCAGGATATAAAGACCAGGTCTGCTGTCATGGCAACGTATTGCGTCAGCGCTCGCCGCGGGTGACATTTTGATGTGCTTCGTTTCCTAATTATAGCCTCGATTTTGTCGGCCTACTGCCGTATCGCCGGAACCCGTCAGCTTCGACCGCGGTGGCCTTGGCACCGAGACTGCTGTGACTACGTAATCACGGGAGTGAGATTTGGCGGTTCCATTATAGCAGAGTGACAGGAATTGATTGGGACAAAATATAGGGCATACATGTACATGTGTTTCATCTGTCATCTATAAAACTGTGACATTGGCAAGTAAACTAAACTCGCACATCTCATATACAAATACATATGCAACGAATACCAACACCACGGGACAGAGTTTAAATGGCTTAAAACTGACCAAACAATCCTACAAAACGCCGGAATGGGACATGTATGGGATAACCAAACATCACCCAATAAAGCACTGCCAAAAATCATAAAACAGACCGCAATCGACCAATTTATGCAACGATGGGAAGGTGAAAGAAATAACTCCTCAAAAGGGAAAAGATATAATATATACAAAACAAGGTTTGATCTGGAACCATACCTCACAAAACTTAACAATTTGAAAGGATAACGCTAACCCGATTTCGCACAAGCAATCACAGACTGCCGGATAGAAAAGGGGAGGTGGGAGGGAATAACTAGGGAACAAGGATTATGCACGCTTTGTGACAAACAAAATATCGGAGATGAATATCACTACCTGTTTCTTTGCGACCATTTCAAGCAAGATAGAATTAGTATACTACCAAAATATTACACATACCGACCAAACTACTATAAATTCCATCAACTACTTTCTAGCCAGTCTCGGTACTTCCACTTTTCTCAAAACTCTTAGAAAAGCTGTATTTTAGTAGAATTACTAAATATCTAAACAAAAACTCAATCATATATCCTTCTCAATATGGTTTCAGAGAAAAACACTCTACTATGCTTGCCATTGTGGATATGATAGAAAAATTATCAACCTCCCTTGAGAATAATGAACATACGCTAGGTGTATTCCTGGATCTTTCCAAAGCCTTCGATACAATTGATCATACAATTTTACTGCAAAAGCTTGCATACTATGGAATAAGAGGTACTGCATTGAGCTGGATACAGAGTTACCTGTCAAACAGGGAACAGTGTGTACAATTCAATGGGGCTATCTCTGAATACAAAAATATAGTTTGTGGTGTTCCCCAAGGTTCAGTTCTTGGGCCCCTGCTGTTTCTCATATATATGAATGACATACCCTAAGTCTGCAAACATCTCTCACTAATACTTTTTGCAGACGACACAAATGCTTTCTGCAGCCACAAGGATATAGAAATTCTATACAAAAATGTCAATAATGAAATGGCGAAATTAATAGACTGGTTTAAAGTAAACAAATTGTCCTTAAATGTATCAAAAACTAATTATATACTATTCGCAAAATCTAAGAAACTAAAAGAAATAGCTCTCCCAAACCTCTATATCGACAACCAGATAATTCAAGAAGTACAATATGCTAAGTTTTTAGGAGTATATCTGGACAAAAATTTAACATGGGAGAAGCATATTGAAATTATTACTACCAGGGTAGCAAAAAGCATTGGCATCATTCGCAGACTTGAAACCCTATCTAACACCTAATATTATTAAAAACCTGTACTGCACAATGATACTTCCTCACATCACCTACTGCAATGCTATCTGGACTAATACATCTCAAGCTAGACTAAAAAAACTAAAATCTCTGCAAAAGCAATCTATTAAACTATTTTCACAAACAGCAGGTGGCCAGGATATCTTTAAATCTGAAAAGGTCTTAAAACTTGAGGACATAGGAGGGCTCCAACTATACACAATCTTAAGGGACTTCCACAATGGCAACTTACCCTCATCCTTATCTAACATTTTTATGCACAATACACAATTGCATCCTCACAACACAAGAACAAGAAATAACCTCCATTCAACACACCACCAAACAAAAGCAGCACAACAAAAACCCTCATACAAAGCAATTCAGTTATGGAATAATACAGACACAAGCACACGCACAGACATCTTAAAGCTACAGTACTTTAAGCAGAATATCAAAAAGAAGATTATAGAAACCTACTAGACTCTGGAAAACACTCACCATCATGGCATGCTATTCTCATACTTGCACCCAGTCACCAGAACAAATAATAATAATAATAATAATAATAATAATAATAATAATATTAATAATAATAATAAGAATAAGAATATCTGTCATAATGGTTACTACTAAACAACTACCTCTACCATCACAGCCTAAAAAAAAAAATAATAATAAATTAATTAATACTTTGTCATTGATAATAAGAATATGTAATATAGAATTATTAACTTAAGCAAGATAAGCACACATCCCTCTGTCATGTCTTTCCCTGTAAAAATTGTAAATTGTCATACGTCTATTAACTGTTGGACTGCTGGAAGCGGACAATAACTCCAATTGGCAATGACTGGATTGGCTGAGTATTTTAGAAAAAATTTGACTGAAAGTTGCTTGTGGCTTAGCCACTGACAACGTTCAGTCAATTTTTTTTTTTTAGAGGTACTCAGCATACCCTGAGTTAGGCTCCATGGAAAATGTAGACTGCAGAGGCTTGGCAGCGAGACAGTTAACTATATGTATATATAGGACTATAACATGTTAACCTTATGTATTCAGTATTCTCATGTCCTATATTGTTGTTATATGTTATATGTAGGGGTCCACCGCCACATAGGCTCTGCCTTTGGTGGACTACCTGTTGTGAAACTGTAAATGTATATTCTATATCAAAATAAATAATCTTGAACTTGAACTTGAACTTGAGCCATAACCTCAACCCACTTATTAAATTATGCAGATTTATCAGGAGAACAATGAAACAGCTAAAATAACAACATAAAGAACCAGTATCCCACAACCACCAAACCCATCACTACCGCTACTGCTGTCTCTGCCGCTAACCCAGCTAACGCTACTACTACCACTACTACTACTACTACTACTACTACTACTACTACTACTACTACTACTACTACTACTGGAGAAAGATTACACCTCCACGCCGGTCTCCTCCGTAATTAGCAACTTTGTTGGGAAACTACGTCATCAAGGATTACGGACTGACATACGCATACAGAGGCAACTCTGACTATGTCTAACCTTCTAACAATAAACTGTGCTCGACATCCTCGGACAATGCAATCTTCCTAGGACCTTATCATAGCTACGTGGAATGTACGTGGTCTGACTGCAACATCAAAGAGGCAAACCTTAGGTGCAGACTGTGAACGCTATAAAATCGATATCACATGCATTCAGGAAAATAAAGTAAGTAAACACTCAGAGCAGCAACTTCAGACAGGCCATAAGCTAGTACTCATGGAACAAAAACAGGCCACTTACTGTGGATTAGGCTTCGTAATCGGACCAAGGGTATTGGACGATGTCATTAGTTTTGGACACGTCAGTGATCGCGTTGCATTTATCGACCTGGCTATATCAACACAGAAGCGTATCACCACTAAGTGTCGCATAGTCAATGCATATGGGCCAACTACCGAAAGGGCCAAAGAGAATCCAGCTATATTAGATTCCTTCTATGCAGAACTGAGCTCCGCCATTACTATCCCAACTAGATGGCAACTGTTCATGTGTGGCGATTTCAAATCCAAGCTGGGTAAATTCGGCATTGTTGACAAAGGTTCAGGACTTGGCTCATGCATGGGATCGTATGAAGAGGGCACACGCAACAGCAATGGAGATGCACTGGTGGCATTCCTTAGTTCCAATGGCCTATTTGCCACAAATACGGCTTTCAAACACCCATGCCGCCACTGGACAACATGGACTGGACATATTGCTGATCGCAAAGCTCCAAAAAGTTTAAAGGCTACAAAAGCTGTCCTCAACCAAATAGATTTCATACTATGGAAGACAGCAGCAAAACCACTACCTTGGGATGCTCGTTCCTATGGAGGCACAGACCTCAACTCTGACCATAAGCCAGTCATTACATGCCTCCATATGAACCAGCTTTACCTAATGTATAAACGCCATACCAGGCAAGAGCGTAGAGTCACCTACAACTTACCCAAGCTCATCAGCAACACTGACACTCAAATGTCATACAAAAAAGCCCTCGGGGAGCAGATATCTAACATCGACGTCAGCTCCGATCCAAACGGAGCCCTAACCAAAATACTGATATCTATGGAATCTTCAGCTTCTAGCACGATAGGTGTTCTAAAAAAACAACAGATCTGGGTATACTGACGACCCTCTCGTAGTAAAACTGTCAACAGAACTGAATGCGTTACATCTGCGCATTTATCAAAGTGGCCAAAGTGAAGATCGCACCAAACTACACCAGGAACGCAATAACATTCTGCACCACATTAGCGAATGCTTAAAAGATCTTGCTACTCAACAAGCAGACCTCCTAGCAGATGAAATCACTGCCATGGATGATTTCCACAAAATGTTTCGGGCAGCCCGAGCCCTGAGAGTTGCTGACTACACACCACCACTAACTGTACACAACTCTGAAAGACACTTTATCGGGACTGACCAGGGCAAAGCCGAGTCAATTCGAGAATGGTTCAAGGAACAGTTCACTGACACGCTTAAAATGGTCCGAGCTTACCTAAAACCTAAAAGCTTAGCTCACGTGATCGGGCAATAAATCTAGCAGAGCTTTTATATCAAAGCTTAGCATGCAAAATGCAGTCCGCATACTGTTATGTTATTTTTTTTTAAAAGAAAAAAAGAAGTGCCTGCTGTTAACAATAATAATAATAATAATAGTAATTAGTATTATTATTATTATTATTATTATTATTATTATTATTATTATTATTATTATTATTATTGTGATGACGATGTTAGCCCATAATTGCAATGTTTAATATGTGTCATGTAAATTGTGTCCCATATGGCGCGATGTGACCTGGGAATATGAAATAAAACCTCAAACTTGAAACTTGGTAATTGAAATATTATATGCAGGGTATAAAATAAGAAAAAATATCACTACACGTGGGATCGGCGTGTGGGTCATCCGCTGGAAATTTTTTTAATCTATAGGTCTATGCTCTCAGGCCGATAAATATGAACAATTATTTGACTGTGAAATTGTTCTATTTTACCGAACTTCAAAACTAGCATTATGTAGATAAGCTGTTGAGTATTTTAAAAGTAATTTGACTGGGGGCTGTTGCTGTTGCGTGAAGGAAATTTCGATTTTCGTGATGGCTCTACGGCATTCTGATTTTGTGACCTCATCACAGCGCAGATCCGGAGATAATATCGCAATGACGTCGATATTTTTTTTTATTGTTTATCGTTGCTTTAGTATAATTCACCTTTCCAGAGTATCCACCCATCATATGACGTCATAATCAACTACGTGATGTGTAGAATGGCATCATAATGAATGCCGTCATGAATGACGTCGGTAAGTACGTCACAAACGCATATTTGAAGACGGTCTATGCGTTGTTGTACAAATTTTATGTATTTACTATTTAATCAATGTTTGCTTTAACTCTTTTATAAATATTCTGTTGAATATTTTGAAACTATAGGCAGCAACAGCACCCAGTCAAATTAGTTACAAAATATTCAACAGCTTCCCTGTATAGTTTTCAGGAAATAGAAAGTTAGGGCATTCGAGGATCGATCAATCCCAACACGGCGAGGTGTTGGTGGAGCTTAGCTAGTGATGGGCTTACCATGGATAAAAATGTATACGTTTTGCATATAATCACAATGATCATTGGCGCATATTGAAGTGACCTCTGCACAGTGTATGAACAATGTACGTTTATCCTGAGCAGTAGGTATACTAGGCGTTCTAGAACAGAGGGTGGTGGGAGCTGCCAATCCATGATCCGTCGCTACAGGAGGGAAGGCGGCAGGTCAGAGCAAACGCGATATAGGCTATATATATAGTGCGTGCGTGCGTGCGTGCGTGCTTGCGTGCGTGCGTGCGTGCGTGCGTGCGTGCGTGCGTGCGTGCGTGCGTGCGTGCGTGCGAGTGTGTGTGTGTGTGTGTGTGTGTGTGTGTGTGTGTGTGTGTGTGTGTGTGTGTATATATATATATATATATATATATATATATATATATATATATATATATATATATATCGTCTCTGTTCTGACCTGCCGCCTTCCCTCCTGTAGCCACGGATCGTGTATATATATATATATATATATATATATATATATATATATATATATATATATATATATATATATATATATATATATATATATATATATATATATATATATATATATATATATATATATATATATATAATAATAATAATAATATAATGTAGGAGGCCGACTGTTGTTATCCTGTTTCAATCGGTGGGAGTCATGGATGGTGGATCTGCGGCTACAGGAGGGAGGTGAGTTGCCAGAACAGAGGCGGCCGAATGTTGCTAGACTGTTTTACTCGGTGGCATTAGCTCCTTATATCTTACCTAGCCGAGGTGGGCATATGAACATCTATAATTCCGTATTAGAGAAATGACTTCCTAAGTATATCTTGCAAGATATTTTATGAGCTATTTTATGAAACAACATAGCCACAATATTATAAAATTGAAAATGTCTATCCTCTGCACTGAAGATATTATTTCTGCCTTTCAAAAAGCTGAACAATCAGGGGTTCCATTAATTTTTGTTTTACAAATCAACTGGGCCCATATTCGAGCAGGGAAACATAACGTTAAGTACGCGAGTGTCTTTATCATGATAAATGGACATCGTTATCTATTACATTACCGTTTTAAGGGAGAGAAGCATGTAGGCCACTTAACAGCATCCCATGGTCGGAATTCCTCTCCTCAACTTCAAGTTCAGAAATATCCAACCTTAGAGTAAGTATGAAGGGGTTGCTAAGCCTGATGAGAGAACCAGCAATCTATACACATTGTTTAACTATATAAACAATGCTTTCTCCCATGAGGTCCATCGGATGATCCATGAAAAACGTATCAGAAACATCAACACATCAATTACAACACCTAACTTCAGAGTAGTCAACATGACTCAGGATCGAATCTCAGATAAAGCACTCGTGAATGGTGGGGCATTGCTAAGTAACACTATGGTCCACGTACATCATAAATTCGATGAAGCTGGAGAGCCTATAGGTAAATACTATGATAAATCCAACAATAACGAGCAAATATCTGTGACTGATAGGAATATACATCTAGTCTGCACGTCCAGGTCGCTACACTGCGGGATTATTGATGGTTCCGCAGTTGTACTTTCAAGTATGGGAATCAGTTTACCAATGAAAGTTCTGGTAGACATCATTGAATATAGATGGTCATTTGCATAGTCGCCCAGGTCATGTAATGATCTTGCCACTTCTTCCCGCCATTCCGCACAGCCTACACCATGCATGTAACTCCATATCTCTTCAGGATAACCCATGATTGAGAATTGATTACCTATACAGCTGCATTTCTCTAATAGGGCATCACCTGGTGGCGGCTTGTTCTAGAACTCCTAATATATAACTACTGCTTCTGATAATGCTGCTGCAGCAGCTCGTCCGAACACCATTTAGTGGTATACCGATCAGCTGTGATCAACCACACATTACAGACAGAGGTGTGATAACATTGCAGCAAACAAAAAATAAAACTAAAAAACTAAAAAACTAAAAACTATAAAACTCCTGGACCCCACCTGTCCGGGAGAACCTCCGTATTACCACCAGCCTCTCTCTTTCTCTCCTCTCTTTCTGCGGTTTTTTTTTACCCCGCATTGACCCCGCACTAGGGCAGTTCCCTCGTTGCCCCTACCTTTTTTCCTGTCATTACACACCTACACTAGTATGTACCTTTCGAACTTGGTACCATCTAGCTGAGGTCTTTTGAGAGATTTGAACCGTGGGGGTTTTTTCATTAGAATTCAGCGCTGTTATGAGAACCGATAACTAACTAACAAATAACGATATTTATCGTTTATGAATTGTTGTGCAATAATAGCAAACAGATCAATCGGACTGATAACACACTGATAACTACATTTTGAAACTATTGACGACAGTCTATAATTCATGTAAATATATATAAATATATATGCTGGCATTACCGATTGTAATCATTCACTCTGCTCTGTGAACCTGGTGTGAATTCCTGAATAATGAATGCATAGCCAAGATAGCTAATGCGTTGTTTTGTTTATATGTTGAATTACACTTAAAAATCGCCGGTTCAAATCTTGCTATGTATTATTAGTGAAATATTACTCCCAATCACATAAAAATTAATACTATCATCATAAAACAAATACATACGACAATACTGCTAAAAAAGATATAGACCTAGCCAATATTCATGCGTACAGATTTTTTCCTTAGGATATTCATATCATAGACAATGCATAACAGGTTATCAGCTAAATCTGGGTCACTTTTGTAATGCATACATAGTCGAGATAGCTAATGATTGCATTATATGTTGAATTACACTTAAAATCGCTGGTTCAAATCTCACTATGTGTTATTAGTAAATGTTATTGCAGATAGTAGAGCATGCTGGACAACTGGATGATTATGATTGATGTTGATTGATGATGATTGATGATGATGATTTGATGTTGATTGATGATATGATGTTGATTGATGATGATTGATGTTGATATGATGTCGATTGATGATGATTGATAATGATATGATGTTGATTGATGTTGATATGATGTTGATGTTGATTGATGATGATTGATGATGATGATGATTGATGATTGATGATGATGATGATTATGATGATTGATGATGATTGATTGATGATGATGATGATTTTGATGATTGATGATTGATGATGATGATGATAATGATGATTATGTTGATTGATGATGATTGATGATGATGCTTATAGACATAATGTTGGATCACAAATACATGCCATGCCTCATGTCTCCATATAAACAAACTAATCAAACAAACACATAGTCACACCCAGTGTCACATCGCCATGAGGGAATTACCCACAGGCCCTTTCAGCTGCCTTGGCAATGCTCACTTGGCAGAACACTAACATGCCTACCATCTACACCTCTACAGATTCTAGCATGCTCACATGTGACACAGAGAATCTGGTGTTGTAGTGTGAGCTGCGGCTGCAGACAACCCCACCCTACCCTTTCTAAATGATAGAAGTGGCAGGTAGACTCAATTTCCTCACGTGGGTGAAATCGGTCATAGATGTTTTTCCACAGGTGGTCATGGAAGGGATTGGATTGGGGCTCATCTCGGAAGTGGGCCCACTTGGCATCTAATATCATGGCTGTATGTGAGGCAACCACCACAGGTATGAGCAGTAGTATAATCAGCATCCTATATATGGAGGGTTAAACCAAACAAGGTGAACACCTCGAGAAATATCTATGTCATATCAAGCCCTGTGCCATCCTCAATGCTGATCTTCATCCCATCTGGGGCAGGTCTTAGTTGCTTCACTTTACCACCAGCTAGAAGCCGCAGCTCTAGCACAATATGGGTTGTTTGCGGACTTGTGAGCCCGACACGTGCGAGCAGCTTCACTGAGCCCTTTGCCTTTGAAGAGTGTGAAACACCCTCTGTCTGCAGGACACCATCCTGAATATTGATAGCTTCCTCTGGTCCATCAAAGGGGCGATGCAGCAGGAGCTTTCCTCCAGTGACCCTAATCCTATGGCCCACTGCAACTAGGGTTGTGCCCTGTCCTATATAGGTCAGGAAAGATGTCCCCCTGTTATAAAGTTTCCTGAATGTGCCATCCTTCTTCACAATGGTGGAGAGTGCGGTGACCTCCTGGTCTATATAGTGGCACCCACACTCACCACTTACCATCCAGTCCAGTGCGATACCACACCGCATTCTTTTCGAAGACTATCTGTAGCTGTTTCACCAGGGTTAACACCACACCATCATGTGACATCGGTGGGGCATGCTTCACAATAAGCTCTATAACATGAAAGTTGAGATCAGCGTCCAAATTGTTAACATCCTCAACTTTATTCAGTGACTGCTCTATCAGGAGGTGGAGGATGAACTTCTTCTTAGCGGAACACCATTTTGTCCCCATCTCTCTCTCGACCCAGACGTTCCTTCGAGACATCTTTTAGGTCAGTGAGCAGTTCTACACCATCTCCACTGATGGGATGGAGGGAGAATGTCTTGGAGTCTGCTCCATATTGGAGGACGAACGACTTGCCATCGCTTTCCTTAACCTTGGCGACATCAACGTCGTACACGTCCACGAGATCAGCTAGACCGGTTGAATGAGCAAATATGGGCTCCATTGTATATATATATAGGGGTTTAAATGGAGTGTATAGCCATGCTGATTGTCCGATTGCTGCTCTGAAATGGGGAGAATGTCATCAGTCCATCTCTAGTTGGTAGACATGTGGTTCAGTATCGCATAGAATGGGTTCTCTTCAAGGTAGCTCAGCATTCGACCATGTACGTACACACCGATGTGTTACATCCACCACCGGGAAGTACCTACCACAGCACACTGACTGAAGTAGGGTTAGACATGATAGAATATCTGCCAGGAGCCACCAGCAAACTATGGAAAGCAATCAGCCCCAACATGTTCACCCACGCAAATCACCTGTTTGACAGCTCCACCATTAGTCTACATGACAGCATCGATGGTCTATCGGATGCCCAATTAGAGTTTACGCTGCTGCTACTTATTGACCTATCCCCATTATAACAATCACGATATCATATCAGATCTATCAGGCATTTGCCGAGATATTGGAAAAGGAGATAGAGGAGCAGCCACACACCTTCTCCAGGATGGTAGATATAGCGGTACAGGAAATGTGTTGTCGACAAGAAGACGAGTGACTGCAGCGGGTGAGCTGGTATGAACAGAATGCCAGAGAGGCAAGGAGACGAAGAGACTACAACTCTGTCCAAGAATATGAGATCCTCATCCGGCAGGAGGAGGGCATCGTAGGGCCAAACTTGTATGATTACTTGGATGAGGAGTGTGATGAGTCTGTAGAGCAGTGGGAAGAGGAGAGGGTACAAAAGTATAAATCAAAGAAAGCTTGCCAACGGCGGGTGTACTATCAGAGTGGCAAGGTGAAGTTCCAGATGTCATGGCTGCGAAAGCAACTGGCCCCTGACGTTATTCTGGATGAGCGATGTTTGAGGGAGGTATGTCTCGACACCAACAAGCTAGTTCAGTTCGCCAGGACAAGCTGTTCCTCCGGGTGTACACCGAACATCTTCCGGATGCAATGATGACCTCTCCACGACATCAGGTGCAGCATGATGAGAACGACCAGGAACTAAAACATGCGGAGTCTAGACAACGAATCCTACATGTAGACGAGAGTATCAGCAGCTCCAGGCCATGGCTAACCAGCGTCTAGAGTTGACATTACAACGAGGTGCCTTGGATTGCGTAGCTGTAGCAGTCTAGGTTCAGAAGGGAGGGGTAGTCTAGGAGGTGGATGAGCTAGACGACTTCAAACTTGTGGTGGCTGGGACCAACATTCTTGGTGAGGTGCACGATCTGGCTGATTGCTGTCTCTATTGACAGAAAACGAAGTCATATGCTTTACTCCGCCTGACCAGTGGCCACGAGGATCTCAAGTCAGCACTCGAAGGTCAGTGCCATCTCGGAGGAAGGGACATCCCGACTAACTATGGCAACCAGCTCAGCTTTCATATTGGGAACCTGTTTGGTGAGCGAGAGGGGCACTCGCCCAGTCAGAGTAACTGTGCTATTCTTTGGATATGCAAAGGTTAATGTATCACACACCACTGGTATTCAGCTTGTAGCTCCGTGAGCCGCATAGAGCATAACTCCAGCAGCTGTCCCAGCTACCAGCATTGCTACTACTACTATGGCCTCAGCCGTCTTCTGACTTCCTGATGCCACATAGTCTAGCGTCGGCTCGGAGAGCTTTACAGCAGCATAGTACTCATCGAGAGTCTCATTGGCCTCGTGGATGTTCTGGGTGGCTTGAGCCTTTTGTTGCCATCGGCGAGACTCCCTTTGGTGCATATGCTCGAGTGCCTTGCTGTACTCAAACTTCTCCTTAGACAGCTTCTCCATCGCCTGGTTATGACGTTTTCTCTCTACCTCTGCTGCCTTATGGTCAGCGAAGCTGAGACCTCAGTTCGCCAATGCAAACACGCCTGGCGAGAGGGTATGCAAAATCGCCAAAAATGCTCTCCATGGAGTTGAGAAGGTCTCAAGATCTGGAGGCTATTCTAGGCATCGCCTCGGGGGTATATATGGCTTCTCTGTATGACCTGGTCAAGTCCCTTAACGGGCTAGCCTTTGTCGATAAGCTACCCTTCAGTGACTGCACCAACGCTGCAGAGATTAGACAACAGTGTTCACAGGTATTCAAAGAGGTGTTCATCCATAGGGACTGCTGTCGGATGAACGACGGTCGTCTCTTCGTCTGTCTAGAGTTTTCCCGAGCTGTACAGGAGAGGACAGGTGTCGATGTCAGAGATGAAGTCCGAGAGTTCACCTGCGGCCTCAGTCACCCTGACTGCCTGTCATGAAAATCTTTATTACCGGCCCGGTGGTTATTATCGCGAGCCTCACAAGCTGCTCGAGGCTGCCGTCGCAAAGGTCATAGATTCACCTTGGAGATGGTTAGCCAGTGGCTCACCAGGCAGGCGATGTGGCAGATCTACAGACCTCGTCCACGGCACATTCAGTATGCACACTTCGATGAACATGTCCCGAACAGAGTCCATCAGGCTGATGTGCTGTTCCTTCCACATGATCGGGTCTGTTCCAGAGGAACATGCAAGACCTACAAGTACGCCCTCACCGTCGTCGATGTCACAAGTAGATACAGGGCGGCAGTGCCTCTCACAGATAAATCCAGTGGTCAGATGGCTGCCAGGTTCCAGAAAATCTATGAGGACCCGCAAAATCCCCTCCAGTGGCCAGAGTTGCTGCAAGTGGATGAGGGTAAGGAGTTTAGAGGTGAAACTGTGGCCCTCATGCGGAAACATGGTGTGGCGATTAGGCGGGGTGAGGTGGGACATCACTTTGCCCAGGCTATCGTTGAGTGGTGGAACCAGACACTGGCAGAGAGGCTGTTCCCACATCAGTATGCTCAGGAGATGGTTGTCCCGACTGGCAATCATTCCAGAGTATGGGTGAGAGGGTTGCCCATTGTGGTGGAGAGATCCAATGCTGAAGTTACTAGGCTGATAGGACAGAAGCCTATCAATGCCATTCAGCGATCCTATGTGGCCCAACCATCGGAACTACTGTGCCCGGAGGATAGACTTTCATCCGATTCCCTGGTTCGGTATTTGTATGAGCCTGGCGAGTTGGAGGGTGGACATAGGCGGGCAACTGACCCCAATTGGTCGATAGATGTACACAAGATTGTCAGATATGTGGATACGGCTGGACAGCCTACGCTGTACTACCCGACATGCCAGCACAGAGTGCGGAGCAGTCCTAGGCAGCCGTTCGTATGAGAGGAGCTCCAGCTTATCCATACAGACACCCAGCTACCTCCATCGGGAGTGCTTACATCGAGTAGACATCCTCCACTGACTGTTGGTTGATGTCGCATGATGCTCATACGAGCAGGTCTTCGACATCCATTGGAGTTGTGGGATGCGTGGCATCCTTGTGACCATAAGCAAGGGTGTGAATACCATCGGGAGTGATCCACCGCTTTGTGTCTGAGGGGCTGGGGCTTGTCTTGTTTTGGTGGACCCCATAGAGGTGGTGACACTCACTTCGCAGCATGTTCATACCATGGTGGAAGACCTTTCGCTCGAAGAGGCATTCCTTGTACTGCTCATGGCGAATCTGTCTAACCACAGCCCTGCGCACACCCTTTGCCTTCTTGATTTCCTGCTCATTCGACTGTTTAATGGAGTACATCTTCGGGCGCAGACCAAGAAACTCCTGGATTGCCACCCAGCACACTCATCCTTCATCTTGCCCAGGACCTTCTTGTTGGCAGTACTATGCAGTGGCTGTGTTACTTGGTAGTCGCTTGTGTCATGGAGGTCACTCCTCGCAGACATATCAGCATAGAGATCCTCAGTCTGGATCTCCAACAGTAAGCTGTCGGTGTCTGTGTATAGGAGCTCACAGTGGACACCATATAGGTGCTTCAGCTCGTTGTAGTAGAAGTCATACATCAGGTGCTTAGATAGGTCGAGGACGGACATTCCCACATAGACAGGGCGGACCAGCAGCAGGCTCATCTTGTGCATGTGCAGAGCACCTAGATCATCATCGAACACCTTTGCCCGGGAGAAGTTAGGCATGGCTATTGGGTGGCGCAGCTTGTCCTCCTCGGATGACCGCACTAACTTGACATCCACTCACTTGTGCAAGTTTTCCATGGTCTTACCAAAGACAGCGTTATTCATCAGCTTGTAGCGATCCTTCTCAAAGTCACTGTTGGTTTCTTACAGAGCTCTGTGTTGAGTCAGATGTAAGACTCCATCCATGGTGACTGTTTGAAGCGTAGAACCCTGTGTATTTTCTTCAACCTCATACCCAGGCTAAGGTAGAGTTTTAGGTTGCGGTAGTGTAGGACATATTTCTCTTTGTCTCTCAGGTTAGGTACCAGTTTTTCTGCTGTTGTCTCTGCTATCGACTCGCCCAATGCACACTGATACTCTGAGAGCCATTCTCCCTTTACCTTTATCCATTCAGCCACCAGCTGGTAGGCATTGTGCATGTCATGCAGCTCTTGTGGGTACTCAAGGTCAGCCTCTAAGATATAGCCCTTTCATCATCATCGGGATGTTGTGTAATCTTTACGGCTAGCAATGAGTCATCAATGTCCTGTTCTGTAGGAACGACCTACTCAAACCCCCAGTCGGTAGGTGTTGGCTCATTGCCCAGCCATAAAGATTGTTAGTGTTCAGATACATGATGTGGCTTGTCGGCTGTTGTGGATTATAGCCATTCACACCGTGCATGCCGCAGGCCAATGGGTTGTTTGCCTTAGCATAGCCTTTGCTGACCATTGATACACCACCCCTGAGTCCTTTCTCTATGAAGAGATGCATGTTGTAATCAGTGAGGAGCTCCAGCTCCACACCTGTCTTCCTTAGAAATGCATCCCAGCTCAACCCCGGTCTCATGTAATAGTGTGCTGGGGCCAGACTATACTGCTGAAGGCACATGATGCGGAAGTTCTCAAAGACATCTGCAAGGAGCAGAGTGTCAGACCGCAGATAGAGGTCCTGATAATCTCCCATGACCTGGCAGCCGAACTGGGCCCAGACAGCATGTGGGTGTTTGTAGTCAGATATTCCCTCGCCAGAGTTTACTGTAGAAAGCAGCTTGAGGTGGGAGAGAGGTCTCATTGAAATGGTGCCACCCATCCATGTACTCATATGTGTATACACCTTTGCGGAACAGGAGCTCATGCTTGGCAGTGCTAGATTCATACTGTTTTGTAAGTGGGAACGTTGTGGAACTAGCTACCAGCTTGTCAAGTGATGCTGGAAGGAACTGGGCCGAGTCGATGAACCACAGCTGATGGAGGCTGAAGGAGATGTACTTTTCCATATTGTTGGGGATGCAGTTGATCTGTCCCATTGTTTGGGAGATAGCCTGCATGATGAGGTGATAATCATACCCACGTAGGTTGTGGAACATGAGCAGGATGGTGGTGGTCTTAGGGTTGAGGCGCAGCTTTAGATTACACACATTGTATGCTGCTCCCAAATAGATACCAGTGATGTGACTCTTGGTTGTTAGGGCTTCAAAGTCGGCATAGATGATGAATGGCACCTTGAGTTGCTTGTGGTAGTTGGTGAACTGTAGCATCTTCCTGTCCTCTGTAGGCATTCTTATATGCATTTGTCTGTCACTGATACCACAGCACTCCGGCTTGTGCTTGATGAGAAGGTCTTCGCAAGAATAACAGTGGAGACACCGCTCGCAGAAGTGTTTTCTCACGTTACACTGACTCTGATCATGGAGCAGACGATTCAGGTCCTTAATCCAGGTACAGCGTTGCTTGCCACCCTTCTCAATAAGCAGCAGAGTTGTCCTCGGAATGTCTGGGTCAGCCTCACTCAGCTGCAATGGGTAGACACCTTTGCCATGCCCAAATACATTAATGGTCAGCCAAGCCATTCTGCCGCTCAATGCACTTAAGATTGTGGAGAAGGGTTGGAGAGTTTACACCACTGAAGTCAAGGGTATCCCAGTGCCCTAAATACGTCGATGTCCGCTGTGGATTACTGTCTGCAGGATAAGCAGCAGCCAAGAGAGACCAGCGAAGACAGTGGTCATCATTGTTCTGGACATTAACCACGGCATGTTTTCATTTAATCGAAGCGGGGAGATTGATGTAGGACCCACCACGTAGTGGTTGATATCTGGCGATGTTGTTGTACAATGCATTAACCTAGTCGACTGCCCAGCCAGACCCCTCGTGGGTGTAGTTCTCAAGGCCTTGCATCACCTTGGCTTTGGCCGCCTTCACAGCCTCGCTAATATCGCTTACCGTCAGGATGGCATGCTGCTTAGACCAGAACAGGGGATCTGTGCTGAACTCTGTCCCATCATTCTTCTCCTTGTGGAGGGTGATCTTGAGAGCAAGGCAGAACATCACCCCCTTCAGGACGAGGACCTCTTCCACCAACTTCCTCTCGATCTCCTCCAGGTTTTTATCCAGGAAAGCTGTTGGATCTTTTCCCCCATGTCTAGGAAGTTTCCATCCCCGCAGATAGTTCTTGATTGCATGTGGGACCTTCACAAATCCTTGGGGTACGTCCCTCATTTCCTGGATTATAAATTCAGGAAAACTGTCGAGTTCCTCATCTGTGAACTTGAGAGGGGTTTCTAGCTTTGGGTGGGGGTGTTTCTCGGAAGTGGGAGGCAGCTTCCTGGGTGGAGCTGCGGTTGGCTTCTCGGAAGTGGGTGGTAGCTTCCTACATGGTGTTGGGGTGGGTGGTAGCTTCCTACATGGTGTTAGCTTCTCCAAAGAGGGTGCCAGCTTCCTGCGTGGTGTTGGCTTCTCAGAAGCGGTTGGAAGCTTCCTGCGTGGGGCTGGGGTTGGCTTCTCGGAAGTGGGTGGTAGCTTCCTGCATGGGGCTGGGGTTGGCTTCTCAGAAGCAGTTGACAGCTTCCGGCATGGGTTTGGCTTCTCGTGAAAGAGAGCTGGCAGGTTTTCGGCATACATGGTACAGCTACTAAGCCCCTGCTGCATCAATCTCGCCAAATGTTGAAGTACTTCATCATGTCCATAGTGGATATTTACCTATACTGTTGCGTTTCTCTAATATGGGGATTTTATATGGTATCACCCTTTACTAATAGTGGATTTGTAGTGGATGTTTTGTACTTGTGTGGCGTGAATAAACTTATGATGTTTTAGGTCTAAATGGAAGTTTTGTACTTGCCTGGCATGGTCTGAACAATAGCTGGTGGTCCACCGGGGGTGGGGGGAGGGGGTTGGGGTGGGCCCTACGTTATAAAATACATCGCAGTCAATATATTTATATATATACATATATATGTCACCTCTGTTCTGACAGTCCACCTCCCTCATTGTTCCTCTGGAACAGGCCGATCCGCAGCTGCCACCGAGTAAAACAGTCTACCAACGGTCCGCCGCCTCTGTTCTGACAACCCACCTACCTCCTGTAGCCACGGATCCGCCATCCGTGGCTCCCACCGATTAAAACAGGCTAACAACAGCCGGCCTCCTACATTATATATATATATATATATATATATATATATATATATATATATATATATATATATATATATATATATATATATATATATATATATATATATATATATATATATATATATATATATATATATATATATCGCCTCTGTTCTGACCTGCCACCGTCCCTCCTGTAGCCGCAGATCGTGGATCGGCAGCTCCCACCACCCTCTGTTCTAGAACTCCTAGTATACCTACTACTATCCTGTACCCTGATCGGATAAATATAACCATCTGACCTCGAACGGCAAAATTCAAAAAAGATTTTAGAATTTATTAAATATTTTGTTGAATATTTTGACAATCTTTTGACAGGGAGCTATTGTCGTTTTGAATTTCGTTCGTTCGTTTGTTCAATTGGTTTATTGGCCGCTTACGCCTGTGTTATGGGAGTCATGACTCGCTGTTAGAGGTGGTTAGCTATGCCTCAACCCCTTCTATTGCTAAAATCCGCCCAACCCTTTACTGGTTTTACTTTCGCTTTCACCAAGGCCCAAAATATTTGCTGCCCACCCACCACCCCAACCCCGCCCTTCTAGCAAGGCTGAATCTGGTCCTGAAGATAATTTTATCTGATAAATGCTTTTTCTTATGTTTGGTTATTTCCTTTCTAATAGTGCTACTATATTCCAGGGTAGCCTAGTAACATCATAGCATCAAATTTATCAAGTGACTTCTGCAGGTCCTGGGTGGGGGGGGGGGGGGGGAGGGTGTTTCTCTCATGATCACTGTATCATCCGCATAAAGTAGTATTAGTAGTATGAAGATTGTTACTATTTCAATTTCTGTCATATACAGCGCTATTGCTTAACATTCGTTGTTTTCTAGGAAGTGTTCAACGTCCTTGAAGAATAGTGAGAACAGTACAGGGGATAGGTTTTCTCCTTGTCTAACACCAAGTCTACACGTAATTGTTGCAGATACATTATTATTTTTATTACAGATTTACTAGGACCTTTCCAGTTTATTCATCCGTCATATGCCATTGTAATCAACTACGCGACGTGTAGGATACCGTCATAATAGATGGCGTCATGAATGACGTAGATAAGTACGAACGCATAATTGAAGACGGACTAAGCGTTATTGTACGAATTGTGTCTTCACTATTTAATAGACATCCAGTTGAATATTTGAACACTTTTATTTTCAATCATTTTGGAGTGAATATGCACCTTTAAGCCATTTTTAACAACTCTGGTTCTACTGGGGAAGCTTCCCCAAATTTAGACGGAGGCATTCCTGTGGTGTCAAGAGCATATACGTCAATGTTTGGGTCTAAAACACAACAGCAACATCCTTCAGCAACAGTTTTCAAAATAGACATTTTTACGCATTCTTCAATAACTCTGTTTCTACTTGTGTGGTCCTCTCCAAACTTGGGTGGAAGTTTGTCTATGAGGTCACGAGCACATTTACCAATGTTGATGTCAACAGCTTTTATACTCGAGGAGCCACTATGAGCTATCTGCGCAAATAAGGGTTTATCCCACACGGGTTGCACCCTAATATATATATATATTCCTGGGTCAGAATGTGCATCTTGTACAAATCTTTCGGCCGGCAAATGTGGCGTAATGAACGTTTGCATTTTTAGCTATGTCCCGCTAATCTGTAGCTAAGCTCTGCCCACAGCTCGATCGTGTTGGGCTCGATCGATCTCTGAACTCTCTGACTATCAATTTCCGGAAAACTATACATGAAGCTGTTGAATATTTTGAAATTAATTTGACTTGGTGCTGTTGCAGCAATAGCGCCCAGTCAAATTAGTTACAAAATATTCAACAACATGTTTATTAAATAGTAGAGACGTGCAATTTGTACAACGTGTCGGAGTATTAAGAGTTAAAGACTAGATATATATAGAGAATCATTTATGACGTACTGATTAGGACGTCATCCTACTTAGCTGAGTATGACGTCATTACCCTAGAAAGGGCCATTATCACGGCATACAGAAACGTTTCAAAATATGTAAAATTAAATATTTACGTATCGAAGTTGTTCCCTTGTTTTCTCCCTTAGACTGCTTGCAACCAGTGAAAACTATATATTTCCCAAATTCGTAATATATAGTAATTACTAATCTATTCCATGCGCACATCTAGCCCGCAGAGTAAATGATGTAATCAACCCAAAAAAATATGACGCCTACAAGCAAAGAAATACGTGAGAAAACTATTTTTTTTATGTTTTCTTTTGGGGGTTTTCGTGAAATTATTCATAAAAAGTAATGAAATCCTATATTTACGATGAAAATGATCAGCTATTTTGCCAAGCCATCGTGATACTATAGATACTGACCACAGCAGATAGGATCTAAATTTACGTTTTACTTTTTTCTGATTATATATTAACTGATCTGTGTGCATAAATATTTTTTCGCTGTTTAGGCAGAGAAGTGACTATGGCAACCGCCTGCTTTGGGATTAGCCCTTATCTTACTGATGTTAGAATGTAACATTTTATGTATAGGAGAAATATGTGTAGACGTATTTTTAATAATTTTAGTTTACGTAAATCCACATTATTTAAAATGTACGCTAGATTCTCTTGTATGAGAAGAGTATAATTCTAACATCAGGGTGATAACGGTTTATAGATCAAGTTTCTTTAAATCACAGGGCAGGCGGCCAACATTTTACGCGAAACATTGTTGAGAACAATGTTTCGCAGAAAAAGTTGGCCGTCTGCGCTAAAAAATCCATCGAAACATTGTTCGCCAACAATGTTTCTGATATTAAACATGTTTAATATCGCCTAACATTGCTTTCTCTCGTGTGCGGTGCCCAGCGAAACAGTGTTGGTCGTCTGCGGTGTTTGCTAACAAAGTTGAAAAATACGTTTTATTATTGACTGATCAGCGTTCACCCTGCTCTCATGTGATTCAAAATGGCGGCCCACATCAAGGATGAAGGCGAACATGTAGAGTCTGATGACTTTTTATGGTCAAGAGAGAAGGAAGAATTTAGCCTGGAATTGCTGCACGTGTGCGGCTCAAGAGAAACAGTTACACGAAACAATGTTTTTATTGGAAGTTAGAACATGTTAGCCGTCAGTGCACCGCTTAGGCCTGGCAGATAAAAGACAGGGTTATCTTAAGGAAACCTAATTTTGCGGCCCAAGTACCAATATACAGCCAACTAGTACCAAAAAGCCACTTGTCTTGTTTTCACTGTTGGATATGAATGCATCCCAATCATTTACGTTTTAGCATTTCCTGTCCTGCCCTTGTGAGCACGCATTCTCTGTGTTTGGTTTTTTATTTGATGTTTCCCATATGTGGTCATCACAGCAGTTAGTTTTACCAGATATGTATATGTCGGTGATGTATGCAACTACCGAAAAGCATCAGCATAATCTCCACAAGTATCTCAGAGAGATACTAACCGGACAGCTGTCATACCATCAATATATATGAGCACACTTGCCGTATTCAACGGAGTAGATTCATTTAAATCGACCAATTAAAACATCGATTGATGTGAGCGTGACGCGTACTGTTTCACTACGATTTGTCTATCATGAACGTCATCGCAAAATGTCATCGTTTGACAGTTTATCAGTCGGCAGCGAACAAACGATTGACGGCCGTGGCTCTGCGATAGTCTTAGAAGAAAAGTGTAGTTTACGGCTGATATCGCCAGATTTTGTGTTTGTCACTATATTTTGCTGCGCATTCAGTATCTGTTATCAAGTAGTGGTGCCTCACAGCGGCGGTATCGAATTCATGAAAATCAACAATGAGAAATCAGATAAAAGTCACATCAGCAACTATTGGCAAATATTTAAAAATTACAGTTTATATGATAAATAAAATCTCAAACTCGGTCACATTTCATATCACTATTATGAACCTCGTTGAAAATTATCAATTTTGCACTCGCTAAGGTTCGTGCAAATTAATACTTTTCAACTCGGTCCATAATAGTGATGTGAAAAGTGACCTCGTTCCAGATTCTCTATTTATGGTTTAAGGTGTCATCAATAGCACTATAGATGGATGCTTTGCAATGAAACTCGATTCTCATGTTGGCTTTATAAATAATGCACACATAATCATTGCTACCCAGAAATAGCTTCCATTATGTGTAATAACCGAATGATGCCACGCACACTTTTTCACAATCAAAGCAATAACCTCAGTAGTTGTATATTTCCTCACGCTTCCAGCGACCGTTCTATTATATTATGCCTACAGCCCAGACTGCCGATATTTAGAAACGAATCTGCCTAAAAGGGCTGGTTGACATGGGTTGCAACATTCAGCAGTTATCGAGGCATACTCCCTGACTGAAAGAATTCAGCCACTAGACTTTAGGATGAAAGGATGAGACTAGTGTCATAACAACTCAGTAATAATGTGTCATGACATCCTCGATAAACCTGATACTGGTGCCATGGTATTGTTTCTGGTTTGCAATGGAGGGATCCGACCTGTCGCTCAAGTATCCGGGCATCAAGATAAAATCTCGCACCTGTTAACTGACATCACAATCAAAATGGCGTAGCTCCGCCACGAAAGTCGAAAAGTTCATCACAAATGCGTAGTGATATGAAAAGTGACCTCGTTCCAGATTCACTATTTCCATTCGGCATAGGTAAGGTAAAGCCTTTCAAGAAGATGATAAAAACAGGCAAAATTGACCTTATATATATGGGGTAGGAGAGACCTCATCACCGGTGCAGAACACGCTACTAAGGCACAGACATCCATGCAAATTGCTATGAAATCAGGCAAAGACAATGAATAGTGAATGCAATACCAAGGAGGATGAGGGTTGAGCAGACATCATAAAGCTTGCTGAAAATACTAGTAGCAATTAATTGACATTATAGAGTATTAATGTATTTTAGTTTTCCTAGAACAAGGGACACTGTGCATCGAATTATTCATACACACGTCTGCTGGACGCCAAAATCTATTTTCTATAGCGTCAAGGTCATATATTAACCTATATTTACCATCTAACAGCTTGCTCTATCACATCGAGAGAATACATGCAACAATTTATAATTGTGTTGTCAGGTATATCGGATTATTTCGGCCATTTGACGCATGCGCTATATTTTGAGTCTGTTGAGATGTATCTGACTAAAATGCATTTCCTTAACCTTCTAAGCCCCAGTATTCACCTTTCCAGAGTATTCATCAATCATCTGATGTCATGTGATGTCATAATCAGCTAAGCGGCGTGTATGATGACGCCATACTCATTACGTCTTTAACTCTTAATAGTCCGACACGTTGTACGAATTGGATGTATTTACTATTTAATAAACATGCTGTTGAATATTTTGAAACTAATTTGACTGGACGCTGTTGCTGCCATAGGCAGCATCAGCGCCCAGTTAAATTAGTTCCAAAATATTCAATAGCTTACCGGTATAGTTTTCTGGAAATTGATAGTCAGGGAGTTAAGAGATCGATCGATCCCAACACAAGCGAGGTGTGGGTGGAGTTTAGCTAGGGATGGGCGGGGCAAAGCTAAAAATGGAAAGGTGGATTGTGCATGGCGTATTGTGCATAGAGTGGTCTCTTCCTCGCTTTTCTTTCGACCTGCTATTTCGAAAGCGAGGAGTGTTGACCTTGAGTGGTTTATATACTTAGACCGGATCCCGCTCTTCGTTTCCCTTTCGACTTAAAATATTTTGGAAACGAAGGGTGGTGAT
This sequence comes from Chaetoderma sp. LZ-2023a, assembly GCA_034401795.1. Lineage (NCBI taxonomy): Eukaryota > Metazoa > Mollusca > Caudofoveata > Chaetodermatida > Chaetodermatidae > Chaetoderma > Chaetoderma sp. LZ-2023a. The sequence continues at coordinate 101,370,410 of CM067359.1, read as the reverse complement.
ATTGGAAATGGCATTATACTGTCTGAGTGTGGGTGAGAGAGAGTGTGTGTGTGTGTGTGTGTGTGTGTGTGTGTGTGTGTGTATGTGTGTATGTGCGCGCGCGTGTATGTGCGTGCGTGCGTGCGCGCGTGTGTGGTGCCGTTGTTTTCATTTATCAGTGTCTTAGTTGCAAATCGGGCTATCGTGTGACCAGCCTCGGTCTGTTGATGGACTACGGTCGATTTCCGCGGACAGCACACCTGAGCATTTGATAATGTAGCCCCAAATACCTAGGTGTCCCTTTGTCTGCTAAGGAAATCGGCCCATGGTTCATTGATGGATCCGCGGCTGGCGCGGTGGTCCAGATGTATATGAACCAAATTAGCCTGCGAACATTACTGATTTAATAACATATAAAATATGAGAATGAATATGCTCTTGCAATTGTAATGCACTTAGTTGATTTGTCCGCCATATCACATTATGTGTAACCATTTGCACTCAAGGGTCAAATGGCCTATTGTGTGAATAAATCTATCTATCTATCTGTATGAGTGGGTATGAGTGGGCAGAGAGGGGGTGGGGTGGGGTGGAGGTGTTGCTCAGCATTAGAAACTAAAGTACACAACACCTATTTATAGACCATGTACACAGGTTATACCTGTATGCCCCGAAGTGACCTAAGGTTAAGAAAACTACGACTATGACCTACATGAATTGAAGCATCACGGTGTTTAAATTCTGTATCAGGGGTTTGGTGGGGTGGGAGGGGGGGGGGGCTTGTCCTGGGAGAGCTACTCACATGACCATAATATTTATAGCGAATTAATCAAATCATTTTTATTTCGAATTTAAACCTTTAGGCCCAATATTTACATGCCACAATCGACAGTGTTTTCAATGCAAATTCTGTTGAATATTTTAAAACTCTCCCAGTTAAATTAGTTTCAAAATATCCGATAGCTTTCTAGCATAGTTGTCTTGAAGATGAGATATGGGAATTCTAACGGTCAAACGGTCAATTATGGACAATGTTAGTTGAAAGGTGCGTTTTAAGTTTACTTGGACGTCGCGCGTATGGCCTACAGGTTAAATTTTGTATTTAGGTCTACTTCACCGAAACATCTCGGCCCACGCTTAGCAGGCATAGGCTATAGTACGCACTTGTATGTATTTAATGACCGCATTAAAACGTGGCCAATATCGTGAGCTGGGCACACGCACGCACTTACGTACGCACGCACGAACGAACGAACGAAGAGCGAACGCACGGACGAGCAAACGAACGAACGCACGCACGCACGGGTAATCCAAAACAACTTGGAAAAATATTAACGCTTTTTACGATGTACCAAAAACCGCACAGCAAGCGTCTGCAACGTCTGAGTACCCTTGTTTTCTGTGGGTTTCATCCTTGACAATTCTTGTGTCAGTGACGTTTGCTGACATACTCATTTGTTGATTATCAATTAAACATTTTGATCGTCAATATTTTTCAAGATACTTTAATTTTAGAAGACTATTTTTGTAAATTTACCGCTGAATTTTTTTTCGCCGGCTTGACCCATTAAAGGGGTAATAGTAAAGAAAATTAAAGTCTTTACTTAACCAGTGTCTATCTGCAGGCCGAGAGAAGAGTATTTTTGAAAATTTACCGCTAGAATGACTGGCTCGGTTACCGAGCCAGGCATTCTAGTGGTAAATATTCAAAAGTACTCTTCTCTAAACCTTTCAAATAGCCATGTCTGAAGATCACTGAAAATTTCTTTTTTGGTCAGTTTGACAATTAAAGGGTTAAGTTGACACAAAGGAGGTAAGGCGCGGCGTTTTATAAGCCCAACTTTCTGTCGCGCCGCGCTAATGACAACTGGTTGATTCATATAGGGGACTCTGTCATTTTCAGGCAGATTTAGCTGGCACCAGCACAAGAGAAGTTCGACTTATAAATCGGGCCTTAGATAATTCATGTTAGCGGGTCGGTAGTCAGGTCTACAGTACTGATCAGAAATAAAGTTACATATTCAAAATACTCAACTGAACGTTTCGTACATCGAGTGCAAGATTGTACCAGAGACATATAAATACATATATGTCTGATTGTACTAACTAATATCTGTCTGCCGTTCGCATATTGGCATATTTACTAGATCGACTGTATTTATTGCCTACGTTCAAACTCCTGGCTCTCAGCTCATTTTCCACGCCAAGGCTGCTCATTATTCTTTCATTTCAAGGACAAATTGTCATAGCAACTTATTTCGCATCATCCGAACTCACATTGGTTGTAATTAATCACAGCCTGGTACACGGTCTCCTCGCCATCAGTCAATCATATCGACTTTTCCAATCGCACGGATAATACGTTGTTTCCAATAAAGGGATTTATTTTTAGCCATGCCCCGCCCATTTCTAGCTATGCCCCGCCCATTTCTAGCTAAGCTCGGCCACATTTTTCGGCGTGTTAGAATCAAGTTAAACTTTGAAACCTGAGTTAACTATACACATGTAAGCTGTTGAATATTTTGAAACTAATTCGACTGGGGGCTGATACCGCATATAACAGCAACGGCTCCAAGTCTAACTTAATTTTAAAATATTCAACAGAAAGCTTATTTAATTGCAAATCCATCAGAGACATTACAATTCGTAAGCCTATATGTTAGTGACGGAGTTCTTTATTTCCGTGGCAGAGCTGCCTGCGTCATTTTGATTGCGACGCCAGCTAACACGTGACATAGATTGAGTATAACGTCATAGATTTGAGAGACAGATCGGCTATTGCGCCTTAACCTTGAGCGCACGTGTACGTGCGGCCTGTCGTATAAGTTGGTATAGAAATGTTGTTGTCGAATCATCTGGAATCCAATATCGAGTGCATATTCAAGTTAGGCAGCAAGTCCTATAGAAAGGAAATCGATTCCGTAGATATTATTCAAAATAACGTCCATGTAGATGACCTTCACATCCATCTGACTGCTGAGTTTTTGCAAATGACATGTTCACGGGGTTATATGACCGGGGTTAATGTGAGCCAAGCCACCAACTTTCAGTCAAATTGTTTTCAAAATATTTAGCAAGTCAAGAGTGTAATGCTCATTGACATTGTGGTCTAGTGGGGTGCAGCAGCGAGACAGTTAAGTGGTGTTTACCTACCTAAGAACACTGTTAAGTAGTCAACCTTGATAACGCATATTACTGGGCCGGTACTAGGCCAACACCTGGCCTTATTCGCCCGGTATTGTCCCAGTACCAGCCCGGTAATATGCGTTATTATGGTATAGCTTAGTTGTTTGCTGCCTTTGACATGTAGACCGCGATTCTGAAGGGAAACCAGACCAGACTGAGTTGATACAAGAGAATAATTTCCCTTTGTGACAAGTGACAATAGAAGTTCAGGTATAACATCACATACTTGGGGACCTGGGTGACCTACAAGTAGGTACCCCCTCAAAATGCTATCACCACTCAGAATCCAGGTAAACGAACATAATCGTGTAGTCTAAATATAGAAAATATATTAGTTAGTGCATCCGGACCAAATGGCATAAGCAATGACCTATTCATATACGCGACCTATATATAAGTGACATTATCTCAAATCCGATCACGCAACTAATCAATTCAGTCTGTAAGCACTATCTTCCCGTCGATGCTGTAGTCGAAAGTACCCCTATCGCACTACCTAAGCCAAGAACACCCCCTTCCCACGGCCAATCTGTGGCCCATTGTGCTCATAAACAAGATACTGAAAATCCATTTCAACGTTACCCTATGTCGCATCCTAGACAAGACCGATGACTTCACTGGAACATGTCAAAGGGGCTTTAAGCGAGGACTTTGTATGGGCTCAACGCATGCTTGGGTCAGTTGTCTGGTCCAAACACTTGGATTTACAGCGAATGGGTATTGACATGCCATGCGCCATCAACATAATTAAACACGAATTAAATGCTCAAAGATCCCAGATGTGATATACAAGGTTAGTTTCGATGAAGATTCACCGCAACTAGTGAGACTACTACTTGCAGACACAACACTATGAGTACGAGTCAAGACAGTGAAGTCTGCAGAGTTTGAAACATCAATCGCCTACCCCGGGGAGATGGCATATCCCATGCGCTTCTAACATGTTACCTTGCTGCTGCATTGAAATCTGTGCGGAATATTCCACAGGACTACACGACCACCCCACCCCACCCTATACACCCGCCCCAGTGTTCATACGGGTGTGCCGCTAGAGATGGAATATACCAACGATATTAAATTCATAGACGAGTAAACGAAACCCCTTGACACACTAGTCCCAATAGCTGAGCAGACTAAAAATGAGAATCTCTTTATGGATGAATCGAAAAACTTCAGTCCATTGCATACATATGTTAAGCATGCGGCGAGGTGACCTCAATAAAACAGGACTCGGTACACTCCTCTCAAGAATGGACCTCGGCAAGCTAAAGACTAAGTGGTCAAAAGTGAAGAAGGGCTCATTGCAGATGTAGCGTGTTTCTACTACTGTAGCCACATAATACAGTAATCATACATGCATGCATCTCTGATCAAGAGGTATGTCCGTTGTGTAGAGTCTCGCCCAACCTCTGCAATGGACCTTTCCAGTTTTAGCTATGCCCGCCCATCACCAACTAAGCTCCACCCACACTTCGCCGTGTTGGGATTGATCGACCCACCTATGCTCTGACTATCAATTTCCTGACAGCTATACAGTTAAGTGGTTGAATATTTTGTACTTAATTTGGCTGGGTGGCAGCAACAGCGTCCAGTCAAATTAGGTTCAAAATATTCAACAGGATATTTATTAGATAGTAAAGACATACAATTCATAGTCCGTTCGTCATTGATTGTGATGTTATTCTATACGTGACGTAGTTGATTATGACGTCATATGATGGGTGGATACAGTGGAAAGGCCCATGGTTCACAATGCAATTTTGCACTGCGTCTCTTAACTGGTATTCTTTTTTTATTTAGATGCTGCTGCTGCTGCTGCTGCTACTGCTGCTGCTGCTACTGCTGCTGCTGCTGCTGCTGCTGCGGCTGCTGCTGCTGCTGCTGCTGCTGCTGCTGCTGCTGCTGCTGCAGTATTCTGTCTTTGGCACTTGAGTCGGCCTACCTTCGGCATAATTTTCATGCTAACTCTTGGCTTCATTATAAATTTGCATTAAATTTCCTCAACAATTTTAAGCAAACTATGGACAATAAAATCGAATGTCAGGAAAATAAAAATTCGTGTTTGACCATTGTCATATATAAGCCACTTGACACATTAACACTGTAATTCTTTCATTGAAAGTGCTTCGTCATGTTGATCTCTCAACGTGCCTCATCGTGTTGATCTTTCAACGTGTCTCGTCATGTTGATCTTTCAAAGTGCCTCGTCATGTTGATCTTTCAAAGTGACTCGTTATATGATCTTTCAAAGTGCATCGTCATGTTGACCATTCAGAGTGCCTCGTCATGTGATCTTTCAAAGGGCTTCGCCATGTTGATCACTCAAAGTGCTTCGTCATGTTGATCTTTCAAAGCGCTTCGTCATGTTGATCTTTCAGAGTGCCTCGTCATGTTGATCTTGCAAAGTGCTTAGTCGTGTGATCTTTCAAAGGGCTTCGCCATCTTGATCTTTCAAAGTGCTTCATCATGTTGATCTTTGAAAGTGCCTCGTAATGTTAATCTTTCAACGTGCCTCGTAATGTTGATTTTTCAAAGTGCTTCGTCATGTTGATCTTTCAAAGTGCTTCGTCATGGTGATCTTTCAGAGTGCTTCGTCATGTTGATCTTTCAAAGTGTGTTGTCATGTTGATCTTTCAGAGTGCTTCGTCATGTTGATCTTTCAGAGTGCTTTGTCATGTTGATCTTTCAAAGTGCTTCGTCATGTTGATCTTTCAAAGTGCCTCGTCGTGTTGATCTTTTAAAGTGCTTTGTCTTGTTGATCTTTCAACATGCCTCGTCATGTTGATCTTTCAAAGTGCTTCGTCATGTTGATCAGAGTGCTTCGTCATGTTGATCTTTCCGTGTGCTTCGTCATGTTGATCTTTTAAAGTGCTTCGTCATGTTGATCTTTCAAAGTGCCTCGTCATGTTGATCTTTTAAAGTGCTTTGTCTTGTTGATCTTTCAACGTGCCTCGTCATGTTGACCTTTGAAAGGGCTTTGAAACCCTTTGTCATGCATATCAAGTTTCACGGATGTTCTTATTCTCATAATTATCGTTATCCTACTGCAATCGCCGCTTCAGCTTCGTTGCAATTATAGGGAGAAGGTTATCCAGAGGCGGCGTCTCCTCATCTATAAAGTCTATATCGTCTGGATCATCTCATCTCAGTTGGAGGCCCAGTGAGGATACTGGTCTCATGTTATCTCCTAATGGAGCTCTTAAATGCCGCAGACTAAGCATCGTCATTACAGCCAGCTTGATATAGTACGCCAGGGATTTTTGCTCGTTTGATGGTGTCAAAGTCCCGTGACATGCCGATGCCCATCCTGTGTTTGGACATGACTACTGACGCGAGCATTCGCTGCGCCCATACAATGTCTGCGCATCTGCATCCTACTTTACATCCGCTCTGATAGGCGAAATATTCATCTAATGTCTGAGAATGGGGACTTAAGCGTTTCTTGGCCTGACGGCCTATTCAATATTTGTACATTTTCGTACGTGAGTACCCTTCGTGCATACGGCCACTGAACCATAACCACTTCATGATAAATCCTGCCAAAATGTACCTCTGTAATGCTCTTAGGGAATGTCCATTTGCTGTCCAAGAAAAGACTATTTTTTTAATTTTCAAAAATAATCCTCTCTTGCCCTGCCAATGGGCATTCAATAAGTAAATATTTATATCATTAAGAGTTAAACAACATCCGGGTCTTCCTCCCAGAACCATTTAACCCTTTTAATGGCTAAATTTGGTCAGGAAAATAAAACAATTTGCTTATTGAATGTCCATTTGCATGCTAAGAGAAGAATGTCATCCTAGTGGTACTTTTTCAAAAATAGGTTTCTCTCGGCCTGCACGTGAACGTTCCTCAAGGCCCCTGCAGAGCCCGGTGTGGGCCGCATTCCACATGAGTGGGTTGATGACTTGAGCTGTTAGGCTAAGAACGCGCTTACTGACAGTGACCAGATCCATTTCTAGCTAATCTCATCCCATTTCTAGCTAAGCTCAGCCAATTTCTAGCTAAGCTCAGCCCATTTCTAGCCAAGCTCAGCCCATTTCTAGCCAAGATCAACGCATTTCAAACTAAGCTCCTCCCATTTCTAGCTAAGCTCCGCCCACTTTGTATACGTATTCAAATCAATTTATACACATTGAATCCTGAATTCCCAGAATCAAAGTTTTCAAAGTAATTATACAGGTAAATTTGACCGCAGGTGTGTTGTTGAACTCCAAGTCAAATTGCTTTCAAATTATTCAACAGACTGCTTGTTAAAGTATTTAAATATAAGTTCATCAAACACAAAACGGTTTTGTGACGGAAATACATAATGGACGAATCAAGTTTTAGCCATGCGCCCCTCCCGATCTCTAACCAAGATCCACCCAAGTTTTGCACATATTAGGATCAATTGATCGCTGCACTCTCTGAATCTCAATTTCCAGAAAACTATACAGGTAAGCTTTTGAATATTTTGAAACTAATTTGACAGGGTGGGCAGAAACAGCACCCAGTCAAATTAGTTTCAAAATATTCAACATGGTGTGTATTAAATAGTAAATTTTATACAATTCTTACAACTGGCGAACTATTAAGCGTTTAAGATGGACTAAATTACGTCATTCCTGACGTAGTTGGTCGTGACGTCAGCCTACGGCTACGTGTGTTTTTGTTGATATGACGTCATATGATTGATCGATAAACTGGATTCATTGCGAAGTCAGCTAGCAAATGGCGTATTTAATTATGAGGCTCGGATGCCTCCAGTTGCAGCTCTGTATGAAATAAGAGGCCAGTTTAGTGAACAGCCTCTGAAGTTAGTGAATGAATGAACGGACGAACGAACGAACAAACGAATTATTTACACACTACACAATGATATATGGGGGAATATTCATAACGGTATTTATATGGAGAAGGCTGTTTTTGAAAATGTATCACTGGAATGACTGGCTCAATCGAGCCAGGCATCCCAGTGATGCAGTTTCAAAATAATCTTTTCTGGTTTCTAAACACCTTTAGTTATTAATATGCATATGTTGTTCTTCTGGGTGATTTGTACCCAGACCGATTAATTCATAGAATCGCGATGACGTCATCACAATCAAATTTCCCATAATACCCTGGGAGAGGCGCCATTTTCGGAGGGGCTAATTTAACATTACGGACAATGGGCCGTAAAACCTTAATTATATTATTTTTAATATCTTGCAATATTCACTAATGATTTGATGTTTTCTGATACCTGGCGGGGTTATTACAGATTCTCAGACACAGGATTTAATGGTTTGAACTTCATGGAAAATGTAAACAATGCCTTTTGTATGGGCAGTCCTCTTTAGCATGTAGGGCCTAGTAAGTTTGCCCCAACTTTAATGGCGGCCGATCTCAAGATTTCCGGATGTGCGAAACAATGAATTGAGTAATCGCGATTCTTCTTAAATAATCGTCTGTGATCACCCAAAGCGATAATCGCACAAGCCTAGTAATATCAGATGAAATCTAACTGTATTATGTGTTGTTGTTGGGGAGAAATGGCACACTGGCCCTACTCTGAGAAACATCTGATTATGAGATGCCATCAGACTGATCAGAATGTGTCAGTATTTGCTGTGAAAGGGCACGTTAGCCACCCCAGATATTCTTTGAAATTGGAATGGCCTGTGTGTATGAGGAGGTAATATCTGTTGGCACATTACTTGAATATGTGTAGGTTTTGGAGGAGATTGCCCACTCCTCACCCCCATACTGCATCCCTCTAGCGAACACCAAACACCAACGGTTTTGGCCACATCCATAGTTTACCCCAAGCCCAGGTCAAAATACGTTCCTACACCCCTGAAGTCATTAGCAGAAACGGTTACGTGTCACCGTGACCTGTGGCAGGGGTATGCGGCAACATTAATAATTTATTTGCGATAGGGTATCGCGTGACCGTCTTATTAAGCAAACCGTTGACGTCATTATCGTCATATATAACATAGAGCAATAGATCTAGACTATTCTTAGATTATAACTATACCAAACGTGCAATGCCACGGCATTCAGCGATTTCCAAAGCAATTGTTCTGTCAGACGCTATTGAATGTAGATAAAAAGGAACGAAATAATTACATGATTGTGCGTTTGAGTTTCGAACATTCTCAGATCTGTTTACTATCGCGCTAACAATAACTATACCCAGTCCATCAACTCCCGTCGTTATTATTGTGGTTAATTCATGACGAAAACTGATGCATTTGTTGATCAAAGTAAAAGATCCATTGGGCGTATTCAATTGCCTCTCTTTCAAGTGAAGGTCATAGTTGCTATAACAATGGATCCGCAGTCAATGGGAGTGATGTCTCGGCAATTTGCGCGCGCTCCCGCGTATAAAGCCTACATCCGCTATAACCCGGCGCGAGCCTAGGGGAATCACGTTCTTCACAATCACCGCTGTAGATGCGTTTATAGTTTATAAGTACATTATGAAGCGTTGCCATGGTGACAGTGACGTCATACAGAAACACGCTGCTTTAAAGATCAAGGCCGAACAACAATTATTAATAGATTGCGCTGTTGGTTTATTACGAAAAACTGAGGATTCCTTGAAATTAGTATTAAATTGAATTGCGCGTGACGTGTTCATTTTATCGCCCTTCATACAGCGGATGCTAAGAGATATATGTATGGGTGAGCAAATATTAATTTGAGAGATCCGTTTCTCGCTATGCCCCGCCCATTTCTACCCCATCTTTTGCGCGTGTTGGAATCTATTTTATATACTTAGAATCCTAAATTCCTAGAATCCTAATTTCTGGATAATTATACAGGGAAGCTGTTGAATATTATGAAACTAATTTAACTGGGGGCTGTTGCTCCCAGTAAAATTAGTTTCAAAATATTCTTCGGAATCTTTATTAACTGTCTGCCTGCTAAATTTCTGCAGACTACATTTTCCACGGGGTTTCATTCTTGACATGCTGGATATTTGAAAACAATTTGGCTGAAGGTTGTTGGTGGCTCAACCAACAACTTTCAGTCAGTTTTCAAAATATTCAGCAAATTATGAGTTTTTGGTCATTGAAATTATTGTTTGGTGGCTTGCATCAGCGAGGGCAGTCACATTGTAAATTCATCAAAGACATACAAGTCGTAGATTCATTCCCAGTCAGATTGTTTTGAAAATATTCAACAGAATGTTTATGAAATTGTAAATTCATCAAAGATTGCAATTCATACATTCATAATAGTGTTTAGATTTTGAAGACTAATCTAGACGTCGTTATGATTGTAACTGCAGACGTGTGACTGAGTATTTGCTTCTGACGTTGTATAGTTGAGTGACAGATGATATCCCTCCAGCGGAAGAAGATAATCAGTTAATAATCCACCGATGGTCCATATTTACCTGAACAACGCTAAGTATACAAATTTTGGTTTTAAACTTCGCTCTGGAAGCACACACCACACCACCCCCGACACACCCTCAGTTTTGTCGCCTAGATTATCACCATCTCAAAAATTCAATCCTTGTCTAGGACCTAGCTGGACGTCAGTTATGGCTGACTGCTGTCGTCGTTATTGTCGTCGTTATCGATGACTATGTCGTTGTTGACGACGACGACGACGACGACGACGAGGCCAATCCTCTTAGCTGGAAATTTTAATAACTTTTGAATAGTAAAATTCCGATGTTATGCGAAGAAAACTGGTCGTTCAAATTATTTTACAGACATCGTGAATAGTTAACAAATTGTACCTAGGTTTTGAGAAAAACAAAACTAACTTCGAAGCAATAGCCCACCCACTCAACCGCCCCCCCCCCCCCCCCCAAGCATTGCGTCGGAGCAATGGACCTTTCCAGTTTTAGCTATGCTCCGCCCATCTCTATCTAAGCACCATCCACACGTCGCCGTGTTGGGATTGATCGATCCCCGAATGCCCTAACTATCAATTGTCTGAAAACTGTACAGGTTAACTGTTGAATATCGTGTAACTAATTTGACTTGGTGCTGTTGATGCCTATGGCAGCAACAGCGCCCAGTCAAATTAGTTTCAAAATATTCAACAGAATATTTGTTAAATAGTAAAGACATACAATTCGTACAACAACGCATCTTCGAACCCATCTTCAAATATGCGTTCGTGACGTATTTATCGACGTCATTCATTATGATGTCATTTTACGCGTCGCGTAGTTGATTATGACGTCATAGGATGGGTTGATAAAGTGGAAAGGTATACATTTAACCGTTCCTGTTTATCCATCCATAAAATGACATCATATTCAACCACGTGACGTATAGGATGACATCAGAATCAATTACAGCGTGAATGACTGGATTTACTCCATCTTAAACGCTTAATAGTCCGACACGTTGTACGAAGTGTATGTCTTTACTATTTAATAAGCATTCTGTTGAATATTTTGAAACTAATTTGCCTGGACATTGTTGCTGCCATAGGTCAAATTCATTTCAAAATATTCAAAGGCTTACCTGTATAGTTTTCTGGAAATTAATACTCAGGGCGTTCGGGGGATCGATCGATCCCAACACGGACGAAGCGTGGGTGGAGCTTAACTTGGGATGGGCGGGGCACAGCTAAAACTGGAAAGGTCGTTACCAGCTGAGAAGCTACGAACTCACGAAAGAACGTGGGCGGAATTACGTCAGAATGTCGATTATGTAAAACTAACTATATCGCATCAAAATGACCGAATATAGGCCTACGTACTGCGGGAAAACAGTTCAAAAGCAGGCAGCATATGACCCATAATTATTAGTCGCTAGAAACGGGTAGGCCCTATTTTGTGGTCGTTTGATTTCTAATGACAAATAGCAGTGGGGTTGGGGGATTAGTTGGTGTCGATCTGGCAGGTGATTCGGGTAGCTGGTCCCGTCTCTCGAGACGTGAGTCGAGAGTCGTCCCCTGGTCAATTTTGAAATATAGATGCTCTCAGATGGCATCTGCATTTCTTGAGATAAATACTGACACTCAGTTGACTGTGAAATAAATTTTCCCTATTTGACCGAGGCAAAAATAATATATGGAATTACAATCATATGAATTACGTATAAGTGACTGATATTTGTGATAACGCGAAAGCGGGGAATCATGTTTTTGCTTCTAGTCTGTCCGTCTGCGCATCCGCTCATCTATTTGTCTGTGTGTTTTGGCACACACATGCTGTCGGTCAATAACTTTACTTTTGTTTGCAGTATCATGACGAAACTTCATGGGAACGTTGGCTATTGGCCTATGGCCCATCTGGTTATTCTGTGGGCCATTCCGTCCATACAGCTGTTTTTCTGACTAAGCGGGGCTCCACCCGTGCATGCAAATTTTGGGTTTTCCTACTATAACATTACATTGTCTAGGCGTATTCTGACGATGCTTCATGGGAATGTTGGTTATCGCGCTACGAAAATGCAGATTATGGTCAGGTGGGTGGGTGGGTGAGTGGCTGTAGGTTGTGGTGGGGATGGGGAAGGGCAGTCCATCAATCCATCTGTCAATACATCTGTCATTCTGACTGTCGATCAGTCCGTTCATGCAAATATTTGGGTTTCGTTCGATAATTATACATTTGCTTGGAGTATCTTGACGACACTTCATGGGAAGTTTGGCTATTCGGCTACGGAAATACAGGTTAATTTTTGGTTAGTCCATCCCTCCATATGTTTACTAGCCATCGGGCCATCCATCTCTACTGGCGGCACCCATCAAAATGACTGATGTTGTGAGGTAGGTGGGTTGGTGAGGTGGGGCTAGGATGGGAGCTGGGTGGAGGGGTTTCATGTGATTACTGAATTTGGCTAGGTTTGAAAAGTTTTTAATTTGACAGCAAACTAATAGCATACACTTTCCCTGTTTGTATGAAAGATGAATAGCCTACCAAAACTAATTTGAGTCGTAACTCACAAATAGAACAACTTCATCTATTTGTCTATGTGTCTGTCGATTGGTCGATCCAGTCATTCCAGTGGTAAATTTTCAAAAATAGTCTTTCTCCTGGTCTGCAAATGGACATTTTTCAAGACCAGTGTAGAATCCCTTTTGGGCTGACATTAGTGTTAAAGGGTTACAGTCTATCTGTTAATTAACATCTGTTCAGGTGAAGATGTTTCAAAGCATTGCTTATCACACGTGGCCAAAAATAGCGTTTACTATGGCAACTGCGTGACATTAATAATTTGACTGCTCTGTCACCGACGCGTCATTCATGACGTAATGGATTATTACCTACCTGTAACGTAGTCGATTATGACGTCATATTATTGACTGAGAAACTGGATTCCTCAATAAGAGAAGAGAGTATTGGATTCGGATCTGCCTGTCCTTCTGTGTGTCTGTATGTGTGTGTTTGTGTGTCCGGACCTGCATCCCAAAACACATTATGGGGTAATTGATAAGCCCATACGATAGAGTACGGTAGATTACGCTAGGTCATCGGAATCCTCATTGGAGGCAGCCAACAACAATCCACCTGACTGACCACCTGACTGAAATTTATATTGTTACTAACATGCTCTCTCTCTCTCTCTCTCTCTCTCTCTCTCTCTCTCTCTCTCTCTCTCTCTCTCTCTCTTTCTCTCTCTCTCTCTCTCTCTCAAATTAGTTTCAAAAAAATATTCTACAGAATATTCCTTCCATTAAATATAATTTAACGTCTGGTGCCTGTCCGAATTAAAGAATATAATTTTGCTTTGTTGGGAGTTGAACTTGGCCGTATTTAGAGTACGTCAATAACTGGTAATTAAAAACACATGTATGCGAAAGGTGGGATGAGAAAATGCCATCGCGTTCCTTTCATCAGGGTGCACCAGCTGCCAGCAGGATCCTCAAGGACGCCAGAATATTGATTCCAAATACGTAGTAGAGATGGAAATAATTAGTTTTATTGCTATAGTTCAACTCTGCTCTTTCGGACAGGTGGCCGATTTCCATGTTCTTTCATTCGTGTTTATCTTGTACGATTGGTGCTTTGTTATTGATGAAAGTTATGGGCGCCTTTGACTTTCAGTCAAAATGTCTACGAATGATCTAACTCATTCAATAATGCGTCAACTTAAAGGTACATATTCACGCCAGAATGATTGAAAATAAAGATGTTAAAATTGCATACTTTTATAAGCTTAAATTATGTGCCTATGTGTAATGAAACGAAATAAATCTTAACATATGATGATTCCATTCCATATAAATTAATAAAAGTTTGCGAAATTGAAATAGAGGCCCGTGCTCACAGTTTAAGCCTCTAAAATTGTATAATTTAAACAATTTTATTTTCAGAAATTTTACTGTGAATACGCACCTTTAACCGTGTATTGGACAAGCGGGTCCAAACAACCTCTGCTGTGGTCTTGAAGAATGCCATTGGAGGATCTCAGTTTATCCATCAATCATATGACGTCATAATCAACTACGTGTGGTGTAGGATAACATCATAATCAATGACGTCATGACTGACGTTGGTCAGTTCGTCACGAACGCTTAATCGATGATGGACTATGCGTTGTTGTATGAATTGTATGATTTTACTATTTAATATACATAAGCTGCAACATCACCCAGTCAAATTAGTTTCAAAATATTGAAGAGTTTACATGTATAGTTTTCCAGAAATTGAGATTCAGAGTGTGCAGGGATCGATCGATCCCAACATGGTCGAAGTGTAGGCGGAGCTTAGCTAGAGATGGGCGGGGCATAGCAAAAATTAAATTCCTCCATTCAACACGTTTATCAGATCTCAAACAGGGGTAGAAATAAGAATTTTGTTCTACATGTACAAAGTGCATTTAACGTTTGCCTGCACCGCAAAAAATCTACATGTACATAAATTAATGCTTTCACCTGACACCTCTGAATTCCCTATGTCTCAGTTTCAACACAATCACACAGGAAAACTGTTGAATATTTTGAAATTTATTTGACTGGATGCCGTTGCTGCCATAGGCAGCAACGACTTCCAGTCAAATTAATTTCAAAATATTAAACAGAATAAGTTTTATATCGTAAAAGATTTCCTTTTTTTTTCAGGGATATGTCGGAGAGGGTTGGCATTATAGCTTATCAGCCAGAAATGTACATGCACCCAGTATTACAAATTTACCTGCACCAGCCATTTTTTTACCTACATTGTGCATGTAAAAGGGCATTATTTCGACCCCTGTCAAACAAATCTCGGCGAAAGGCCCACATTCGTACCAGAATGCTTGAACATAAAGTTATTGTTAAAATTGTATGCTTTTAAAGGCTTAGGCCGTGTTCTCTCTAGGAAGTCAATCAGGAATAACGCCATAATTCAGTATGGCGTTATTTCTGATTAAGTCTCTAGTGAGAACACGGCCATAGACATTCGTATCTCGCGAGATCTCCTTCGATTCGAGATTGAGAAAAGTATCTCGTATGTATTGAGTAGCCATTGGCGTAGTGATTTCCACCAGAATATGGTGGTAGAGAGAATTGAATCTTAAAAGGACAGGAGAACTGCTTGCTCTCTTCATACCAGACAATATTATTTCACGTAAAACTAGATGATATAATTACGCCTATAGTAGTCTGTATGATAAGTCGTTAACAGAAAAACAGTCCCTCTGAATTCGTCGTAAAATTCAAATCTGTCGGACACAAAATGATGTCAAAAATTTGCTGACGTTGCGTGGATGCTGATATCACACGAACTACTGGGTGGATCGAGTCGATTTTAATGTCTGTTGCAAGCGACTGATACGGAGGTTAAGATGATATCAAAATCAACACGATCCACTGTGTTGTTTTTACAGTCCGCTACAGAGATAGACTGGAACCCGATCTATATCGTCTCCGAAGTGGAGTCTGTGTAACAGTCTAGTCGTTGCGATGACGTAATAGGATGTCCGGTCAATACATTAGAGGTGTATTCTCGAAGAAGCCACGCCTCTATTTTTAGATTGGCTCATAGACTCAATATAATGAAAATAAATAAATTTTAACATTTAAAGGTGCATATTCACAGCTGACTGGTTGAAAATAAAGTTGTTAAAATTGTAAACTTTTAGCGGCTTAAACTATGTGCCTAGATGTAATGAAAGGAAATAAATCTTAACATATGGCGATTTCATTCCGTATAAACTAATAAAAACTATTTTTAAGTTGTGAAATTGAATTACACGAGTTGCACGAGACCCTATTTCAAATTCGCAACTAAAAAAATTATAATAATTTTTACGGAATGAAATCATCATATGTTAAGATTTAGTTCGTCTCATTATATCTAGGCACAGAACATACGCCTCTAAAAGTAAACAATTTTAAGAATTTTATTTTCAAGCATTTGCAATATGCGCATTTAACTTATTTTAGAAATACGTATGTGTGAATTGAAATGAATTCAATTAGGCGTAATGTGTTGCGGGTGTTAAATCATGAAAATAGAAAAGAAAGGATATACCAGTAGGCATGAAATTATGTATTAAA
>CM067359.1:101308819-101348819 GCA_034401795.1 Chaetoderma sp. LZ-2023a | reverse complement strand
AATATTTCAATTTTTTGGAACAAATTTAGTCATTAAAGGGTTAAAGCAGATTTATATTTTGTGAATACATGTAAATCCTTGGTTAAAATTTATTTGCGTCCTTCCTGTTGCTTTTTATATCCTATTCGTTACGTAGGCCTACGCGTACCGATCTAAAAGAAGCCGTAATGGGTACACCTGAGGGAGCTAAGGACGCTCGGCGAGGACAAGAAACGACGGTGATTAAAGAAAAAGAACGACTCATTGCAGCTGCAGGAGGTGGTCACACTACCGCAACCACAGAACGCAATAGCAATACACCATCATGTCGTCGCCGCCCTCCTCCCCCTTTTCCTCCTTCTCCTCCTCATCCTCGTCCTTCTCCTCCTCCTCCTCCTACTCCTCCTCCTCCTCCTCCTCCTCCTCATCATCATCATCATCATCATCGTCATCATCGTCATTCGTGACAAGGCCCATATTCAAGATTGGATTGCATCATTCTAGACAGAATAAGCTTTTCACCTATATCATAAAACCTTACTCTGATAGCGCACGTGAGAGAGAAAGAGAGAGAGAGAGAGAGAGAGAGAGAGAGAGAGAGAGAGAGAGAGAGAGAGAGAGGGAGGGAGGGAGGGAGGGAGAGAGAGGGGTGGAGGGAGAGGGAGAGAGAGAGGAGCGAGAGGAAGGGGGAGAGACAGGGAGAGAGAGAGAGAGAGAGAGTGAGAGAGAGAGAGAGAGGGAGGGAGGGAGGGAGGGAGAGAGAGGGGTGGAGGGAGAGGGAGAGAGAGAGAGGAGCGAGAGGAAGGGGGAGAGACAGGGAGAGAGAGGGAGAGGGAGGGGGGAGAGATAGGGTGAGAAAGGGGTAGAGAGAGCGGGAGGGAGGGTGGAAGGGAGATAGTCCGCGCGCGTGTGTTTGTGTATGTGTTGTCGAGGGAATGACTGATACAGGGAGGGATAGGGAGGGGAGATGGGTGGGAGAGGTGAGAAGAGGGAGATATAACTAATGTGACAGAAAGGGAGTAGAAAGAGCGAGAGTGCGAATGAGAGAGACGGAGAGGAGAAAGAGCGCCTGAGGTGCGCGCGTACGTACGCGTGTGCGTTCGTACATGTGAGCGTGCGTGCATGGGATCGTGCGTGCAAGAGAGAGAGAGGGGCGGGGAGTGGGGTGGGGGGGGGGGAGGGAGAGAGGGGAGAGGGAGGAAGGGAGGGAGGGAGAGAGGGGGAGGGAGGGAGAGAGAGAGAATATCATTTTATAAAGTACTATTTATATCATTATCCGCCTAATAATACTAATTATTATTATTATTTAAAACCTATATTTTCAGCTTTTTGCGTAAATTCAAAATACTTAAATCTAAAAATACATCTTCCACTCATGTCATAAAGCAAAGAAACTTATAACGTGATTAGAATATATCTGATCCAATCTCCATAAATAGACGAACCCTATTTAATTTTTTTCTTACGCTAACGAACGGAAATGGCCGTGACGAGTTTAGCATCCTAAAGAATATATTTGACGACGACATCGATGGGCTGTATTGAAAGAATGCATGAAGTGTGTTGCACGTGCGTCATACGGGACAGAAATATATTTCTGTCGCCGATTGGAGAGACGTGTAGTCCCGTAGCGAGGAGAGCGAAGATAGACGGAGACATAAGAATACGTAGTAGACTTCGAGTAAATCAGATTTAACCATCCAATGGGTATATTTGGTCAAGAATGTCAATTTGTAGGACACGAAAAGACTATTTTCGGAAAATTTTCACTGGAATGACTGGCTCGGTAACCGAACCAGTCATTCCAGTGGAAATTTTTTCAAAAATAGTCTTCTTGGCCTGCGTATGGAAATTCCTCACGAACACTGCCGGATTCGCCGTGATCGCGTTAAGGAATAGTTCCATAGACATACAAAAACGTTTTCAAATTAATCGTAAAAATTGCGTTATTAAACGCTTTATAAGAAGAACGGTTACCTTTTAGCGCGGTGTTGAGGTAAGCTGTTGCTATCTATAGTAGCAACATCGCTCAAAAACTACTTTAAAATGCATACATGCAACGTGCTAGCGAACTATCCCTAGGCCTAAACAAGTTCCAACAAATTAGAACGTTTACCTTTGACAATCGACCGGTTAAGAAGCATCGATATAATATCATTCTTTGTAGTAGCGGCGTTGTAATCTATAGTATTCCCTCATCTTTGTATCTATTCGGACACTTGGAGATTTTTCTTGTTCCTTCTCTATCAGCCGTCATTGGTCTATCGATCATCCTTCGACATTCTACGTGCCACCTACGTCATTACTACGCGGGATTTTAATGCCAGCCAGCCCAGCACAAAAGCCTCAGAGCATTCGTGTTCAGCCCTAGTCTACATTACCCGTACACCTGACGGTTCTACGGTTCTATCTGCGTCATCAGACGTTTGTCCTCTACATTCAGAGCAGGCAAATTTAGCCAAACGCAGCCTCTAAATATATTACTAATAACGATGATAATCGGCTGCTTGTGTGGTTCTTTTTTGGTTTTTTCTTTTCTTCGTCTTTTTCGACCACGGGTGTATTTTTATCCTATTTGAGGATGTATTGTAAGCGATGTAGATATTTTTGTGAACAATCGGCCCGTGGTGGCTATTTTGAGAGCTACTCGGCTTATTTTAGCTAGGAAATTAGTGTTAATTCCGTTTCAGTTAATGGTGTTAATCTAAAAATAACTCCATCAATGCCGTAACCTAAATGCTTTTCCTTACATCTTGATTCGAACAAGCCTAAAATAACATCTAAAACCTATTTCTTGAAATATCTAAAAAGGCAAGGCCAAAGCTTCCCAAATCCAGTACTGGATATGAATGAACTCTAACTTAATAGTGTACATTGTATGGATCTCTTGTATATTCATCTTGCCAAAGACAAATATCGGACGCATTGTTTCCTAGGAATTTATTAACGTATGGTTATGCGTCTGTCGCATGTCAGAAATGGGATCCGATCTGTGACTCAAGAAACTGACGTCACAATCAAAATGGCGTATATCTGTCACGAAAGTGGCAATGTCAGGTCTTTTGGGGAAAAAGACTCTTTTTCCACTAAAGTAAGACAGACATGAAATCTGTTCTACGCGCCTTAAAATTAATAATTGTTCTCTGAGAGGGAGAGAACGCGGAGATAACTCTGACCAATGGTACGAGAATACGATACTCAGCGTAGTAACACGCACTTGATAACACGGACAGGACTGTAGTGAGGGGTGCCGAGCGGTGCGGTCGCCCCGAGCGCCAACTGACAAGGGGTGCCAACCAAGGACCCTTCAGGGCGCCAACTCAGGCCCCATCAACGACCATTGGTGTGCCCTATTGGCTGTATGGCCGAACACGGGGAAGTGCAAATTCACCGGGTCTCATATTTCCAAGGGTACCTCAAAGACAGCCGCTAGATATAGATTTTTTTGGATAAACATCAAAATGGAAGAAACGTGTTTCAGAGCTGACTATTACTTTGAAAGACCATTCTGTAATGGAGGAATTCAGTTTTAGATATGCCCCGCCCATCTCTAGCTAAGCTCCACCCACTCTTCGCCTGTGTTGGCATCAATCGATCCATGAACTCCCTGACTATCAATGATCAGAAAACTATACAGGTAAGCTGCTTAATATGTTGAAACTAATTTAACTGGGTGCTGTTTTCAACAGTGCCCAGTCAAATTAGTTTCAAAATATTCAACAGCATGTTTTTAAATAGTAAAGTCATACAATTTATACAATAAAGCTTAGGCACCAGCAATCAATTAAGCGTTCGTGACGAGCTTAGCTACGCCATTCATGACGTCATTGATTATGACGTTAACCAACTTGTCACCTAATCGATTTTTACTTCGTAAAATTGCTGGATAAACTGGAAATGTTCATTAGATGCATTGCCCAAAGATAACAAGTGGCATCACTTAAGCAGTAAATAGAGGACGTGCATCGTCTCCTGTAAGAAATACACTGAAAAAGATCCTAGTCTAAATGCTGAAACTATCGGAGGTGTGGAAAATGCTTGAAAATGAAATGGTTAAGATAATATACTTTTAGAGTCTTAAACTATGCGTCTAGATGTAATAAAAGATGTTGCTGTTGTAGCCAGCTGTCGTAGATAGCAACATCAACCACCGAAATTGTTGGAAAATGTGCACCAGTTTCTTTGCTATTGACAAAGTAAATGATAGAATATTGACACTAGGGAAGGGTTATTGACATCTATCACAAAAATACGCAATGCATATCTAAGCAGTATAAGACACAGAGAGACCAGCACAAGGCAATTTCACGCGTCGACCCATGTTTCACTGAGAACGTACCTTTCCAGTTTTAGCCATGCCAGGCCCATCTCTAGCTATGCTCCACCCACACGTCGCTTGTGTTGGGATCGATCGAGCCTTGAACTCATTGACTACCAATTTCCAGAAAACTATACAGGTAAGCTGTTGAATATTTTGAAACTAGTTTGACAGGGTGCTGTTGCTGCCTATGGCAGCAACGGCACCCAGTCAAATTAGTTTCAAAATATTCGACAAAGTCTTTATTAAATAGTAAAGACATACAATTCATACAACCTGACGGGACTATTAAGCGTTTAAGACGGACTAAATCGAGTCATTCATAACGTAATGATTATGTCGTCAGTCTACACATCACGTATGTGATTATGACGTCATATGATTGACTGAGGAAATAGATTCATAAATTGGTGGCAAAGGATAAAGTGTATGCTCTCCGACATGGCTGAAGATTAAGACTGCTGAAAAGGAATTTAAAAGCGAATGTAACACTGTATTCGACTGTATTATAACAGAAGTTATGCGAAGCGGCATGTGTATTCTCTATTCTCAGCGGACAATCTGTAGCTGACATGTCTGTGTAACGCCGAAAATTGTGCACCAAATCTTTGCTTGAAATATTCTTTAGATTTTTATGCTGTTAAGTTTCCAGTTGGAGTTGAGAACTTCAGATACCAATCAAAATTTCTGCCGGCAAATTTGCCTACAACCTCTCCAGTAAGCCTATACCTCTGAGAACTAATACAGTGTTATTCCATTGAAGGTACATATCACAACATAGATATTGCTCCCTAGATATTCATATCATCATCATCATCATCATCATCCTCATCACCACCACCACCACCAGCACCACCACCATCATCATCATCATCATCATATCCACCACCACAACCACCACCACCATTATCATCATCATCACCACCACCACCACGACCACCACCACGACCACCACCACCACCATCATCATCATCACCATCATCAGCATCATCATCATCACCACCACCACCACCACCACCACCACCACCACCACCACCACCACCATCATCATCATCATCACCACCATCACCACCACCACCATCATCATCGTCGTCGTCATCATCATCACCACCACCACCATCATCATCATCATCGTCATCATCATCATCACCATCACCACCACCATCATCATCATCATCTTTACGACCACTACTATCATCACCACTTAGTTATATAAGTGTTATATGTCTTTGAAAGACCTACAAGATTTAATTATTTATCAACATATGTAACCACCATTCTATGTATCTTTCATGCATAAGTATATGTTTCGTGCACTTCAGAAGTAGTTTATGAATAAACGTGAAATTAAAAATGTACAATTGGCAATAACAGTTGCTTCGTGTGAACACAGTTTTAGCAAACTGAAGATTACCCCAGTTCCACAACGGGGCAGAGCACTTGTCGAACGTAAGCATATTATTTACCGAATTTGCTATATAAAATTCCTCAGACTATGCCACTATGGCAGTGTAATTCATGAATTATATATTGGTAGATGAGTGGATTTGTGTAAATAGGGTATTTGTAATTCGTGTTTAAACTGTATCTATAAATGCATTAACAACGTATTTATTGATAGAGTTCTCACATAGTAATTACCAACATTAGGGTGTGAAGATTGTTTAGATTTTTTTAAATCTCCAGTTCTGTGGGTAGAAAGTACTGGACCTTTCCGTTTATTTAGGTTTATTCCCATGAAAACACTACAGTGTTATAGAGAATCTATGTACAATATTTCTAATAAATAATTAATAATATATTCTAAGTATCGTTATTAGAATTGTTACGAGCATATTTTTCGTCATTGTAGCCGTATTGTGATCACAATATTAGCATTTTTTTAAATTATTTTATTATTTCTAGGCTGCTGGGAGTGTTGCTGCAGGGTCATTTGATAGTAATCTTCTAGTGTTCTGGTTACACAGCAACACTCCTCCAATCAAGCCAGTCACTAATGGACGCTATGTGGTCTATGAGAGACAATCCCATAATCGTCAAAATTTTAGACTTACATCCTGACTTAGCCCATCCACGACCCACGTCCGATAGCCGCAGGCAATTCATGCTGAAAATCGCTTGCTTTTTGTATGGCATGCGCTATGCGACAAAGAGCAACAATCCCCAGCAAGAACCGTTAGCTAACCTAAAGCGAGAAAGATGGATATCTCCAGTCTGGATGTTCGAATTTTGTTGCCAGGGCGGGTGGTTCTCCAAGGTGTACTCAGGGGCTTTCTATCACTAGTCCTGGAAGACCTCATACTCTCATCCAAGGCTGGATGCCATTACTATGGGCCGGAATGCCTGTATTGGATGGTAGTAATATTAGTAGTAGTAGTAGTAGCAGCAGTAGTAGTAGTTGTAGTAGTAGTAGTAGTAGTGGTAGTAGTAGTAGTAGTAGTAGTAGTAGTAGTAGTAGTATTTGTGGCAGTAGTATTTGTGGCAGTAGTATTTGTGGCAGTAGTATTTGTGGCAGTAGTATTTGTGGCAGTAGTATTTGTGGCAGTAGTATTTGTGGCAGTAGTATTTGTGGTAGTAGTATTTGTGGCAGTAGTATTTGTGGTAGTAGTATTTGTGGCAGTAGTATTTGTGGCAGTAGTATTTGTGGTAGTAGTATTTGTGGCAGTAGTATTTGTGGCAGTAGTATTTGTGGTAGTAGTATTTGTGGCAGTAGTATTTGTGGCAGTAGTATTTGTGGTAGTAGTATTTGTGGCAGTAGTATTTGTGGTAGTAGTATTTGTGGCAGTAGTATTTGTGGCAGTAGTATTTGTGGCAGTAGTATTTGTGGTAGTAGTATTTGTGGCAGTAGTATTTGTGGCAGTAGTATTTGTGGCAGTAGTATTTGTGGTAGTAGTATTTGTGGCAGTAGTATTTGTGGCAGTAGTATTTGTGGCAGTAGTATTTGTGGCAGTAGTATTTGTGGTAGTAGTATTTGTGGCAATAGTATTTGTGGCAGTAGTATTTGTGGTAGTAGTATTTGTGGCAGTAGTATTTGTGGTAGTAGTATTTGTGGCAGTAGTATTTGTGGCAGTAGTATTTGTGGCAGTAGTATTTGTGGTAGTAGTATTTGTGGCAGTAGTATTTGTGGCAGTAGTATTTGTGGCAGTAGTATTTGTGGTAGTAGTATTTGTGGCAGTAGTATTTGTGGCAGTAGTATTTGTGGCAGTAGTATTTGTGGCAGTAGTATTTGTGGTAGTAGTATTTGTGGCAGTAGTATTTGTGGCAGTAGTATTTGTGGCAGTAGTATTTGTGGTAGTAGTATTTGTGGCAGTAGTATTTGTGGCAGTAGTATTTGTGGTAGTAGTATTTGTGGCAGTAGTATTTGTGGCAGTAGTATTTGTGGCAGTAGTATTTGTGGCAGTAGTATTTGTGGTAGTAGTATTTGTGGCAGTAGTATTTGTGGTAGTAGTATTTGTGGCAGTAGTATTTGTGGCAGTAGTATTTGTGGTAGTAGTATTTGTGGCAGTAGTATTTGTGACAGTAGTATTTGTGGTAGTAGTATTTGTGGCAGTAGTATTTGTGGCAGTAGTATTTGTGGCAGTAGTATTTGTGGCAGTAGTATTTGTGGTAGTAGTATTTGTGGCAGTAGTATTTGTGGCAGTAGTATTTGTGGTAGTAGTATTTGTGGCAGTAGTATTTGTGGTAGTAGTATTTGTGGCAGTAGTATTTGTGGCAGTAGTATTTGTGGCAGTAGTATTTGTGGTAGTAGTATTTGTGGCAGTAGTATTTGTGGCAGTAGTATTTGTGGCAGTAGTATTTGTGGTAGTAGTATTTGCGGCAGTAGTATTTGTGGCAGTAGTATTTGTGGCAGTAGTATTTGTGGCAGTAGTATTTGTGGTAGTAGTATTTGTGGCAGTAGTATTTGTGGCAGTAGTATTTGTGGCAGTAGTATTTGTGGTAGTAGTATTTGTGGCAGTAGTATTTGTGGCAGTAGTATTTGTGGTAGTAGTATTTGTGGCAGTAGTATTTGTGGCAGTAGTATTTGTGGTAGTAGTATTTGTGGCAGTAGTATTTGTGGCAGTAGTATTTGTGGTAGTAGTATTTGTGGTAGTAGTATTTGTGGCAGTAGTATTTGTGGCAGTAGTATTTGTGGCAGTAGTATTTGTGGTAGTAGTATTTGTGGTAGTAGTATTTGTGGCAGTAGTATTTGTGGTAGTAGTATTTGTGGCAGTAGTATTTGTGGCAGTAGTATTTGTGGCAGTAGTATTTGTGGTAGTAGTAGTGGCAGCAGTAGTATTTGTGGCAGTAGTATTTGTGGTAGTAGTATTTGTGGCAGTAGTATTTGTGGTAGTAGTATTTGTGGCAGTAGTATTTGTGGCAGTAGTATTTGTGGTAGTAGTATTTGTGGCAGTAGTATTTGTGGCAGTAGTATTTGTGGCAGTAGTATTTGTGGTAGTAGTAGTGGCAGCAGTAGTATTTGTGGCAGTAGTATTTGTGGTAGTAGTAGTGGCAGCAGTAGTATTTGTGGCAGTAGTATTTGTGGTAGTAGTATTTGTGGCAGTAGTATTTGTGGTAGTAGTATTTGTGGCAGTAGTATTTGTGGCAGTAGTATTTGTGGTAGTAGTATTTGTGGCAGTAGTATTTGTGGCAGTAGTATTTGTGGCAGTAGTATTTGTGGCAGTATTTGTGGCAGTAGTATTTGTGGCAGTAGTATTTGTGGCAGTAGTATTTGTGGTAGTAGTAGTGGCAGCAGTAGTATTTGTGGCAGTAGTATTTGTGGCAGTAGTATTTGTGGTAGTAGTATTTGTGGCAGTAGTATTTGTGGCAGTAGTATTTGTGGTAGTAGTATTTGTGGTAGTAGTATTTGTGGCAGTAGTATTTGTGGCAGTAGTATTTGTGGCAGTAGTATTTGTGGTAGTAGTATTTGTGGTAGTAGTATTTGTGGCAGTAGTATTTGTGGTAGTAGTATTTGTGGCAGTAGTATTTGTGGCAGTAGTATTTGTGGCAGTAGTATTTGTGGTAGTAGTAGTGGCAGCAGTAGTATTTGTGGCAGTAGTATTTGTGGTAGTAGTATTTGTGGCAGTAGTATTTGTGGTAGTAGTATTTGTGGCAGTAGTATTTGTGGCAGTAGTATTTGTGGTAGTAGTATTTGTGGCAGTAGTATTTGTGGCAGTAGTATTTGTGGCAGTAGTATTTGTGGTAGTAGTAGTGGCAGCAGTAGTATTTGTGGCAGTAGTATTTGTGGTAGTAGTAGTGGCAGCAGTAGTATTTGTGGCAGTAGTATTTGTGGTAGTAGTATTTGTGGCAGTAGTATTTGTGGTAGTAGTATTTGTGGCAGTAGTATTTGTGGCAGTAGTATTTGTGGTAGTAGTATTTGTGGCAGTAGTATTTGTGGCAGTAGTATTTGTGGCAGTAGTATTTGTGGCAGTATTTGTGGCAGTAGTATTTGTGGTAGTAGTATTTGTGGCAGTAGTATTTGTGGCAGTAGTATTTGTGGTAGTAGTATTTGTGGCAGTAGTATTTGTGGCAGTAGTATTTGTGGCAGTAGTATTTGTGGTAGTAGTATTTGTGGCAGTAGTATTTGTGGCAGTAGTATTTGTGGCAGTAGTATTTGTGGTAGTAGTATTTGTGGCAGTAGTATTTGTGGCAGTAGTATTTGTGGCAGTAGTATTTGTGGTAGTAGTATTTGTGGCAGTAGTATTTGTGGCAGTAGTATTTGTGGCAGTAGTATTTGTGGCAGTAGTATTTGTGGTAGTAGTATTTGTGGCAGTAGTATTTGTGGCAGTAGTATTTGTGGCAGTAGTATTTGTGGTAGTAGTATTTGTGGCAGTAGTATTTGTGGCAGTAGTATTTGTGGTAGTAGTATTTGTGGCAGTAGTATTTGTAGCAGTAGTATTTGTGGTAGTAGTATTTGTGGCAGTAGTATTTGTGGCAGTAGTATTTGTGGTAGTAGTATTTGTGGTAGTAGTATTTGTGGCAGTAGTATTTGTGGCAGTAGTATTTGTGGCAGTAGTATTTGTGGTAGTAGTATTTGTGGTAGTAGTTTTTGTGGCAGTAGTATTTGTGGTAGTAGTATTTGTGGCAGTAGTATTTGTGGCAGTAGTATTTGTGGCAGTAGTATTTGTGGTAGTAGTAGTGGCAGCAGTAGTATTTGTGGCAGTAGTATTTGTGGTAGTAGTATTTGTGGCAGTAGTATTTGTGGTAGTAGTATTTGTGGCAGTAGTATTTGTGGCAGTAGTATTTGTGGTAGTAGTATTTGTGGCAGTAGTATTTGTGGCAGTAGTATTTGTGGCAGTAGTATTTGTGGTAGTAGTATTTGTGGCAGTAGTATTTGTGGCAGTAGTATTTGTGGCAGTAGTATTTGTGGCAGTAGTATTTGTGGTAGTAGTATTTGTGGCAGTAGTATTTGTGGCAGTAGTATTTGTGGCAGTAGTATTTGTGGTAGTAGTATTTGTGGCAGTAGTATTTGTGGCAGTAGTATTTGTGGTAGTAGTATTTGTGGCAGTAGTATTTGTGGCAGTAGTATTTGTGGCAGTAGTATTTGTGGCAGTAGTATTTGTGGTAGTAGTATTTGTGGCAGTAGTATTTGTGGTAGTAGTAGTGGCAGCAGTAGTATTTGTGGCAGTAGTATTTGTGGTAGTAGTATTTGTGGCAGTAGTATTTGTGGTAGTAGTATTTGTGGCAGTAGTATTTGTGGCAGTAGTATTTGTGGTAGTAGTATTTGTGGCAGTAGTATTTGTGGCAGTAGTATTTGTGGCAGTAGTATTTGTGGCAGTATTTGTGGCAGTAGTATTTGTGGCAGTAGTATTTGTGGCAGTAGTATTTGTGGTAGTAGTAGTGGCAGCAGTAGTATTTGTGGCAGTAGTATTTGTGGCAGTAGTATTTGTGGTAGTAGTATTTGTGGCAGTAGTATTTGTGGCAGTAGTATTTGTGGTAGTAGTATTTGTGGTAGTAGTATTTGTGGCAGTAGTATTTGTGGCAGTAGTATTTGTGGCAGTAGTATTTGTGGTAGTAGTATTTGTGGTAGTAGTATTTGTGGCAGTAGTATTTGTGGTAGTAGTATTTGTGGCAGTAGTATTTGTGGCAGTAGTATTTGTGGCAGTAGTATTTGTGGTAGTAGTAGTGGCAGCAGTAGTATTTGTGGCAGTAGTATTTGTGGTAGTAGTATTTGTGGCAGTAGTATTTGTGGTAGTAGTATTTGTGGCAGTAGTATTTGTGGCAGTAGTATTTGTGGTAGTAGTATTTGTGGCAGTAGTATTTGTGGCAGTAGTATTTGTGGCAGTAGTATTTGTGGTAGTAGTAGTGGCAGCAGTAGTATTTGTGGCAGTAGTATTTGTGGTAGTAGTAGTGGCAGCAGTAGTATTTGTGGCAGTAGTATTTGTGGTAGTAGTATTTGTGGCAGTAGTATTTGTGGTAGTAGTATTTGTGGCAGTAGTATTTGTGGCAGTAGTATTTGTGGTAGTAGTATTTGTGGCAGTAGTATTTGTGGCAGTAGTATTTGTGGCAGTAGTATTTGTGGCAGTATTTGTGGCAGTAGTATTTGTGGCAGTAGTATTTGTGGCAGTAGTATTTGTGGTAGTAGTAGTGGCAGCAGTAGTATTTGTGGCAGTAGTATTTGTGGTAGTAGTATTTGTGGCAGTAGTATTTGTGGTAGTAGTATTTGTGGCAGTAGTATTTGTGGCAGTAGTATTTGTGGTAGTAGTATTTGTGGCAGTAGTATTTGTGGCAGTAGTATTTGTGGCAGTAGTATTTGTGGCAGTATTTGTGGCAGTAGTATTTGTGGCAGTAGTATTTGTGGCAGTAGTATTTGTGGTAGTAGTAGTGGCAGCAGTAGTATTTGTGGCAGTAGTATTTGTGGCAGTAGTATTTTTGGTAGTAGTATTTGTGGCAGTAGTAGTGGCAGCAGTAGTATTTGTGGCAGTAGTATTTGTGGTAGTAGTATTTGTGGCAGTAGTATTTGTGGCAGTAATATTTGTGGCAGTAGTATTTGTGGTAGTAGTAGTGGCAGCAGTAGTATTTGTGGCAGTAGTATTTGTGGTAGTAGTAGTGGCAGCAGTAGTATTTGTGGCAGTAGTATTTGTGGTAGTAGTATTTGTGGCAGTAGTATTTGTGGTAGTAGTATTTGTGGCAGTAGTATTTGTGGCAGTAGTATTTGTGGTAGTAGTATTTGTGGCAGTAGTATTTGTGGCAGTAGTATTTGTGGCAGTAGTATTTGTGGCAGTATTTGTGGCAGTAGTATTTGTGGCAGTAGTATTTGTGGCAGTAGTATTTGTGGTAGTAGTAGTGGCAGCAGTAGTATTTGTGGCAGTAGTATTTGTGGCAGTAGTATTTGTGGTAGTAGTATTTGTGGCAGTAGTAGTGGCAGCAGTAGTATTTGTGGTAGCAGTATTTGTGGCAGTAGTAATGGCAGCAGTAGTATTTGTGGTAGTAGTATTTGTGGCAGTAGTAGTGGCAGCAGTAGTATTTGTGGCAGTAGTATTTGTGGCAGTAGTATTTGTGGCAGTAGTAGTGGCAGCAGTAGTATTTGTGGTAGCAGTATTTGTGGCAGTAGTAGTGGCAGCAGTAGTATTTGTGGTAGTAGTATTTGTGGCAGTAGTAGTGGCAGCAGTAGTATTTGTGGTAGTAGTAGTGGCAGCAGTAGTATTTGTGGTAGTAGTAGTGGCAGCAGTAGTATTTGTGGTAGTAGTAGTGGCAGCAGTAGTATTTGTGGTAGTAGTAGTGGCAGCAGTAGTATTTGTGGCAGTAGTAGTGGCAGCAGTAGTATTTGTGGTAGTAGTAGTGGCAGCAGTAGTATTTGTGGTAGTAGTATTTGTGGCAGTAGTATTTGTGGTAGTAGTAGTGGCAGCAGTAGTATTTGTGGTAGTAGTAGTGGCAGCAGTAGTATTTGTGGTAGTAGTAGTGGCAGCAGTAGTATTTGTGGTAGTAGTAGTGGCAGCAGTAGTATTTGTGGCAGTAGTAGTGGCAGCAGTAGTATTTGTGGTAGTAGTAGTGGCAGCAGTAGTATTTGTGGTAGTAGTATTTGTGGCAGTAGTATTTGTGGTAGTAGTAGTGGCAGCAGTAGTATTTGTGGCAGTAGTAGTGGCAGCAGTAGTATTTGTGGTAGTAGTAGTGGCAGCAGTAGTATTTGTGGTAGTAGTATTTGTGGCAGTAGTATTTGTGGTAGTAGTAGTGGCAGCAGTAGTATTTGTGGCAGTAGTAGTGGCAGCAGTAGTATTTGTGGTAGTAGTATTTGTGGCAGTAGTATTTGTGGCAGTAGTAGTGGCAGCAGTAGTATTTGTGGTAGTAGTAGTGGCAGCAGTAGTATTTGTGGTAGTAGTAGTGGCAGCAGTAGTATTTGTGGCAGTAGTAGTGGCAGCAGTAGTATTTGTGGCAGTAGTATTTGTGGCAGTAGTATTTGTGGCAGTAGTAGTGGCAGCAGTAGTATTTGTGGCAGTAGTAGTGGCAGCAGTAGTATTTGTGGCAGTAGTATTTGTGGCAGTAGTAGTGGCAGCAGTAGTATTTGTGGCAGTAGTAGTGGCAGCAGTAGTATTTGTGGCAGTAGTAGTGGCAGCAGTAGTATTTGTGGCAGTAGTAGTGGCAGCAGTAGTATTTGTGGCAGTAGTAGTGGCAGCAGTAGTATTTGTGGCAGTAGTAGTGGCAGCAGTAGTATTTGTGGCAGTAGTAGTGGCAGCAGTAGTATTTGTGGCAGTAGTAGTGGCAGCAGTAGTATTTGTGGCAGTAGTATTTGTGGCAGTAGTAGTGGCAGCAGTAGTATTTGTGGCAGTAGTAGTGGCAGCAGTAGTATTTGTGGCAGTAGTAGTGGCAGCAGTAGTATTTGTGGCAGTAGTAGTGGCAGCAGTAGTATTTGTGGCAGTAGTAGTGGCAGCAGTAGTATTTGTGGCAGTAGTAGTGGCAGCAGTAGTATTTGTGGCAGTAGTAGTGGCAGCAGTAGTATTTGTGGTAGTAGTAGTGGCAGCAGTAGTATTTGTGGCAGTAGTAGTGGCAGCAGTAGTATTTGTGGCAGTAGTAGTGGCAGCAGTAGTATTTGTGGCAGTAGTAGTGGCAGCAGTAGTATTTGTGGCAGTAGTAGTGGCAGCAGTAGTATTTGTGGCAGTAGTAGTGGCAGCAGTAGTATTTGTGGCAGTAGTAGTGGCAGCAGTAGTATTTGTGGCAGTAGTAGTGGCAGCAGTAGTATTTGTGGCAGTAGTAGTGGCAGCAGTAGTATTTGTGGCAGTAGTAGTGGCAGCAGTAGTATTTGTGGCAGCAGTAGTGGCAGCAGTAGTATTTGTGGCAGTAGTAGTGGCAGCAGTAGTATTTGTGGCAGTAGTAGTGGCAGCAGTAGTATTTGTGGCAGTAGTAGTGGCAGCAGTAGTATTTGTGGCAGTAGTAGTGGCAGCAGTAGTAGTGGCAGCAGTAGTAGTGGCAGCAGTAGTATTTGTGGCAGTAGTAGTGGCAGCAGTAGTAGTGGCAGCAGTAGTATTTGTGGCAGCAGTAGTAGTGGCAGCAGTAGTATTTGTGGCAGCAGTAGTAGTGGCAGCAGTAGTATTTGTGGCAGCAGTAGTAGTGGCAGCAGTAGTATTTGTGGCAGTAGTAGTGGCAGCAGTAGTATTTGTTGCAGTAGTAGTGGCAGCAGTAGTATTTGTGGTAGCAGTATTTGTGGTAGCAGTATTTGTGGTAGCAGTAGTAGTGGCAGCAGTAGTATTTGTGGCAGCAGTAGTAGTGGCAGCAGTAGTATTTGTGGCAGTAGTAGTAGTGGCAGCAGTAGTATTTGTGGCAGTAGTAGTGGCAGCAGTAGTATTTGTGGCAGTAGTAGTGGCAGCAGTAGTATTTGTGGTAGCAGTATTTGTGGTAGCAGTATTTGTGGTAGCAGTAGTAGTGGCAGCAGTAGTATTTGTGGCAGTAGTAGTGGCAGCAGTAGTATTTGTGGTAGCAGTAGTAGTGGCAGCAGTAGTATTTGTGGCAGTAGTAGTGGCAGCAGTAGTATTTGTGGTAGCAGTATTTGTGGTAGCAGTATTTGTGGTAGCAGTAGTAGTGGCAGTAGTAGTGGCAGCAGTAGTAGTGGCAGCAGTAGTGGCAGCAGTAGTGGCAGCAGTAGTGGCAGCAGTAGTGGCAGCAGTAGTGGCAGCAGTAGTGGCAGTAGTAGTGGCAGCAGTAGTGGCAGCAGTAGTGGCAGCAGTAGTGGCAGCAGTAGTGGCAGCAGTAGTGGCAGCAGTAGTGGCAGCAGTAGTGGCAGCAGTAGTGGCAGCAGTAGTGGCAGTAGTAGTGGCAGCAGTAGTATTTGTGGTAGCAGTAGTAGTGGCAGCAGTAGTATTTGTGGTAGCGGTTGCAGCCACAGTTTCTGTGTGAATGAAGTGTTTCATCATTTTATCTTTAACCACTTAATGACTAAATTGATCAAAAAGTCAAAATACTTGCTTATTGAATGGCCATTTGCAGGCCTAGACAAGAGTACTTCTGAAAACTCACCACTGTAATGACTGGCTCGGTTATCAGATCAGACATTCCAGTATTACCAGTGGTAAATCCCCACCAGCCCTCTCCCGACCTACAAACGGGCATGCCTTAAGGCCAATGCATAGGCCGTTTTTGGTCGGATTCGTACATAAAGGGATAAATAGTCCCTGGTTCGTGCCAGTTACTTGGGTATATATGAAGATGCATGCTTCATTGGTCGGGCGTTTACGGTACACTTAGGTTGTACCCATGTCTGCAGTCCCATACATTAAGTATTGAGGGCACTCGCTGTGCCTGAGTCGGGGAGTTCCAGGAGGCAATGGAGGCTCGTATCTTAGGCTCTTTTCTCCTTGCATAGCGAGTTCTCGTCATATCTCATATATATATATATATGACGTCATATTTAACTACGTGACGTGTATGATGACGTCATAATCAATTACGTCATGAATGGCGTAGATAAGTTCGTCACGAATGCTTATTTGATGACGACGGACTAAGCGTTGTTGTACGAATTGCATGTCTTTGCCCTTTTTATTAAACATTCTGTTGAATATATTAAAACTAATTTAACTGGGTGCTGTTCCTGCCATAGGAAGCAACAGCTCGCAGTCAAGTTAGTTTCAAAATAGTTAACAGGTTACCCGTATAGTTTTCTGAAAATTGATAGTCGGGGAGATCATGGATCGATCGATGCCAACCATAGACATCTTAGATTTCTATGACGCCAACACGGGCGACGTGTGTGTGGAGCTTAGCTACGGTGGGCGGGGCATAGCTAAAATTAGATTCATACATTATTGCGATGTGTTAATTGTTGCTTAATGGCACATTCAGCTATGTCGTGTGTGTTGCCACACGCTCATTTGCCAGTGTGATAATGGTTAATTGCATGTAGAGCCTCTATTTGCGATGTTGCCAATTCCAATGTATAAATATATTTTATCATTTATAAGCCACCAGTCAAATTGGTTTCAAAATAGTCTTATCTGTATAACCTGGAAAATGTAATTCTGGGAATTCAGGGTTCAAAGTATATAAATCGATTCCAACACTGATAAAAAGTGTGTGGAGATTAGCTAGAAATGGGCTGGGTATAGCTATAAATTGGCTGGGTATAGCTACAAATGGGCTGGGTATAGCTAGAAATGGGCTGGGTATAGCTAGAAATTGGCTGGGTATAGCTAGACATTGACGGGGCATAGGTAGAAATGGGCTGGGTGTAGCTAGA
Source organism: Chaetoderma sp. LZ-2023a (assembly GCA_034401795.1). Lineage (NCBI taxonomy): Eukaryota > Metazoa > Mollusca > Caudofoveata > Chaetodermatida > Chaetodermatidae > Chaetoderma > Chaetoderma sp. LZ-2023a. The sequence goes on along the minus strand of CM067359.1, from coordinate 101,331,879 downwards.
AATGGGCGGGACATAGCTAGAAATGGGCTGGGTATAGCTAGAAATGGGCGGGGCATAGCTAAAAATTGGATGGGTATAGCTAGAAATGCGTCCCTCCATTTAGGTTCTTGAAACGCCACGCATGCACTCACATGCACATACGTCAGTATCTTCATCATGTTGCTAATGAATGATTCTTCGGGTCCTCCAAACGGCTATGATTTGCCAGTAGGTGACCGAGTTACGATGACACCAGTGATCGTCGTCACGAAGACGTTTATATGACAATGCTGAAGACGTCGTCGGCGGCGGTACTGGCGTCGCCGCCGGCGCCCCATTGTTATGTTATGAGGCAGGTAAAAGAACAAAAAATGCTTGAAAGGTTTCAAAATATTTTTCAGGAGTAGTCTTTTAACTATGTATTTCCACCTGAAGATGAGACACCGGAATGCATGACTTAGTTATTATGACAGTCATTCCAGTGGTAAATTTTCAAAAAAAATCTTCCCACAGCACGTAAAATATAATTTTCTTTGAAAAGAGTATTACATACGTATTACCTACGTGCGTTGTTTTCTGCAATGGCTGTCTGTTCCGCTAACTGGAAGATTTTGGTCACCTCCCCATACTTCAAGATGTCTTTTCAGGAAAATTGCAGTTTGTCAGGCATATGGTTACACCGCATAGACAGGGTGTGAATTCGTGACCTGTTACTAGTGACGTACCCCGCCCCGCACGGATCACTGCATCGTCTTGGTAACAGAAGTATTCGTCTAACCAAATTTTCCAGCTTAAACGTTACTGCGATAACTGGAGAAAATTTGATTAGACAAATAGAACTCTAGGCTCGTCTACTTGATGTACAAGAATGGTAAAATCGAATATATTTTTTTAGTCTTTTCAGCTTGATATATCTGACTGATGATGATGAGGTTCGGATGAGTTTCCCCCACTTTCTGACAAACGATTCCATTCGGAAACATCAGCACCTTTTATCATTGATGTATCACAACAGACTAATAGCTAGGGCTGAGGATCTTGTTCATGATACAGATGTCCGAACCAGGAACTGGTTCACCAACCTTTTTTAATATGCTATTGTATGCGAGAAATTACTCCTAACAGAAAATAACATTTAAAGGCAGGTGGCTTTACGGCTAAATTGTAGAAAAACACAAATGACAAGTTCTATTAATTAGCCCTTTCACCGACAAATTCCTGAAGAAGTAAATTCTTTATGATAGAAAACTTACTCTGTTGAATATTTTGAAATTAGGCCTTAGGCAGCAACAGCTTCTAGTCAAATTAATTTCAAAATATTCAACAGCTTTCCTGTATGGTTTTCCTAAAATTAGATATGAGAATTCATCGATGAAAGGGTTAGCTTATACGTATGGTTCACGAACTGCACGATTCCCATGCAAGCGAACCGAACCATGATTCGTCAATCGTCATCCCTTGGTTTGCGATTTTCCGAACCAACGAATGTTCGTTACAGCCCTACTAATAGCATACCGCAACCGATTACATTGTATTTGACTCTATTAAATATGAAAGCGTTGAAGAATATGTTAATCGTATGTTAAATACTTTCTGTAGTCTACAACGATTTAATTTGATCACTGTACATGGTGTGGTGATTTGAGAACATAATAACTTTTCTTCGAAAAATTTCACAAACACAATTTTTACAATTTTTAAAACTACCTCCGGACAGCCATCTTCCTACCCCAACAGCCACAACTCATTGAGCGGTCTAGCGAACCGTGACATCATGTGATTCTTGGTTCGGCCCTCTGTAAGAGTTCAGCCTATAGATTGTTTGCCCAGGCATGTCCATGGTGTGACATAACACCTGGACTAATATATGTGAGTGATGTCATTGAGCGACATAATTCACCTTTCCAGAGTATCCATCCATCATATGACCTCGTATGATGTCATAATCAGCTCAGCGCGTGTATGATGACGTCACAATCATTACGTCACAAAGGGTTCCATATAGACCGTCATCAAATCTCAAACAGTCCGACACGTTGTATGAATTGTATGTCTTTGTAATTCTTTGCTATTTAATAAACATGCTGTTGAATATTTCGAAACTAATTTGACTGGGCGATTTGCTGCCTTAGGCAGCAACATCACCCAGTCAAATTAGTTTCAAAATATTCAACAGCTTACCTGTGTAGTTTTTTGGATATTGATTTTTCATAAATTGATCGATCCCAACACGAGCGAGGTGTGGGTGGAGCTTAGCTAGAGATGGGCGGGGCATAGTTAAAACGGGAACGGTCCATTCTCAATGTGTTGTGAATTGTATGCGCATTGGTTACTCAAACATGTACCACCGATCCTAGATGCGATTTTAATCCATGCATTTATCTCTAGACATTAGCCTATTCCCACCCTCGCTACTGCTACTGATGCTACTACTACTACTACTACTACTACTACTACTACTACTACTACTACTACTACTACTACTACTACTACTACGGATGCTGCTGCTGCTACGGCTGCTGCTGCTGCTGCCGCCGCCGCCGCCGCCACCGACGACGACGACGACGACAACGACGATGAATGATGATGATGATATGATGATGATGATGATGATGATGCTGATGATGAAATCCCAGGAATATTAATATGTTTCTGTCTAAAATAAGAACGCAAACAATCATTTTAATTTAAATGAATTCTCATCTTGGATAACGAATAATCTGGAAGTTGGCCATAGCGCGAATGTTTGTTATAGGTGATACGTTTCTTTTGATCACGCTCGTTTCTACTGTTGGACAGCGCTGGTTGGATATCAAAGGAAATCACATCAATATCGGAGGCCAGATATAGCTGTTTACAATCTTAGCGATCATAGACCGTGACCATATAACCACGTGTGATCAGATGAATTCAGATGGCCCTTTCGTCAAGGGCACATACTGTTGTCATCGTTTGAACGATTGGCCTATTTTATGTGCCTTCCTACCAGGTTAGGCTATACACCTGGATATTAAACCCCTCTTGTGTCAACGGCGCCTCAAAGCGCTCAAAATTCTACTTGTGTCAATTAAATCTTTAATGGTTAAGATTTTTCAAGAAAATAATAATTTTTTCAATAGAATTTACAAGAATTACTTTCTGTTGTCGTGCAAATAGACATTACTCAAGAACACTGCAGGTGCTGTTTTTGGCCGGTTTGACCATGAAAATGGTCAGGAAAATCCAGTTTCTTTCTTAGCTAGTGTCTATTTGCCGGCTGAGAGAAGACTATTTTTGAAAGTTTACCACTGGAGTGACTGGCTCGGTTACCGAGCCAGTCATTCCAGTGGTAAATTTTCAAAAATCATATTCTCCTGGATGAAAAAATGGACATTACCCAAGACCACTACATAGTCTATTTTTGGCCGCCTTGACCATTACGCAGTTAAGTTAGTACAAGAGAGGGTTAAAGGGTTTCGCGGTGCATGGACCAGCAGCGATGCGTGACCAACTAAACTCACCACGTGCCTTCAGCGAGGACACTGACTCCTCTCTTCATTAGAATAATTGACCTATTTTGCGAGTTACCTACCTACCAGAGAGCTATGCGAATGTACGGTTGCCTGATGGCGCAGATTGCTGGGCCGGTACTGGAGCGAGACCGGGCTGTATTAGCCGGGTATTGCTCCAGTACCGGCCCGGTAACTCGCATTATCAGAATCGAGTCACGAACCATATATAGTTCGTAAACCACTCGCGTCAACACTAGGACTCGAGGTGATAAATTCTTACCAAATATCATCCTAACACTAGGAGTCGAGGTGATAAATTCTTACCAAATATCATCTGAATGGGGGAGAAAGATGACAGCTTCAAGCCGGTCTCCTCCGTAAGTACCAACTTTATTGGGAAACTAAGTCATCAAGGTTTGTGGGCTGACATCCGCATAACGCGGCAACTCTGATCCTAAACATACTCCGCCAGGCCAGTTGCAGTGATGATCAGCTACGGCTAGTGAGACTACTGCTTGCAAACACCAATCTGAGAGTACGAGTCAAGTCAGTGAAGTCTGTAGAGTTTGAGACATCATCAGCTCCCCACAGGGAGATAGTCTATCCCCTGTGCTCTTTACCTGTTACCTGGCTGCTGCATTGAAATCCGTGCGGGGAAAATCCACAAGACCAAACACACACACCCACCGGTGTCAATACTGGGCATCCCGCTAGAGATGGAATATGCCGACGATGTGGACTTCATAGACGACGAAAAGAAATCGCTTGACGAACTTCCCCCAATAGCTGCAAGCAAACTAAATATTGAGAATCTCTTTATGAATGAATCCAAAACAGAGTTCACCCACATATACCTATCGACAAAGCATGAAACTATAGAAAATGACGACCCACTTCGTGGCGGCGAACCATGGAGGAAAAGTAAAATCCTGGGCTCACTGCTTTGCAGTACTGCTGACATTTCTGCACGCTGCGTCATGGGGAACATAGCTTTCCAGTCCTTCTGGAAGCTATGGATTCGTAGATCAAAGATGACCTTGATAAAGAGGCTACGTTTACACATTGCAACCTGCGTATCCGTGATGCGGTATAACTGTAACAGCTGGGAAGCTCCAAATACATCTCTAACCTTATTCGATGCCTGCCACCGCAAACACCTACGCACCATCACTGGACACCGATGGCCAGACAGCATAATGTCCAACGATGCACTATACAAGATGTGTAATACGCCGCCGCTGTCTATAAAAGTCGCCCAGCAAAGATGGTCCATGTTTGGCCATGTGCTAAGGATGCCAGAAGAGACACCAGCACACAGAGCCTTGTAATTCGCCCTACTCGGAGCCAGCAAATAAAAAGTCAGGAGAGGATGTCATTGCATAAATCTGCTACGCGTGATACGAGGTGACCTCAAGAAATCAGGACTCGGTACACTCAAGTCAAGAATGGACCTGAGGAAGCTAAGAATTTCGGCTGAGGGCAAGACACAGTAGGAAAAAGCGAAGAAGGACTGATTGCAGCTGTAGGATGTTTCTACTACTACAGCCGCAGAATACCGTAATGATACATCATCTGAACGGTCACAAGATGTACGTTTCATGAGTAAATCAGATACTTCTTAAATCGATAGTTTATTGAGTGAAATCGCGTTGCCATGGTAACCATTTAGTAAATATCAAGTGTGTGTCAAATAAACGAAAAATGGAATATCTCAGCAACTAGGAATCTAATGATAATGTTTATATATGACGTTATCAGAGGTTGTTTATTAAAGCAGCACATGCACTATGGATTTCGATGTCAATGGCATTGGCTAGAAACAAGGCCAAGCAAAGAATTCAAAGTAAATAACATATTAGTTCATCTGGGCGGTAGAAATGAGGTAATCTAGTTTTGGCTATGCCCCGACCATCTTTAGGTAAGCTCGACCCACACTCGGCACGTGTTGGGATCGATCGATCTCAGCACTCTCTGAATCTTACTTTCCAGAAAACTATACAAGTAAGTTATTGAATATTTGAAACTAATTTGACTGGGTGTTGTTGCTGCCTAAGGCAATAACAGCACCAAGTCAAATGCTTATTAAATAGTAAAGCCATACAATTCGTACAACAACGCTTAGTCAGTCATCATATTAAACGTTGGTGACGAACCTAGCTGCGTCATTCATAACGTAATTAATTATGACGCCATCCTATATGTGACGTACTTGATTATAACGTCATATAATTGATGGATAAACTGGAAATCTTCATTGTTTCTATACGGTATAAGGTAGTAGCTTCTAGCATGTACTATCTAAAAGCTAAAACAGTGTCATTCATAAATAGTACACCATAGCGTAATAAACAGCATGATAACGAGTTACCCGCTCTTATGTTGTTATGGCAACAAAATAAGTGATTCCAAGAATACAACATAAATTTCAGATTATTTAGAAATAGAAATTAAGCATAGGTTAGCCTACATGAGTCATAGTTACATAGCCACTACATTCAGAGACCGATCTACCCACTAAGCAATTAACCAAATGCTAGTAAATCTGAAATCTGGCTAATGAAAAGCAGAATTAACTAAGTCATTGGTTAGTGATTATAATTAAATTAATATTTTTTATTGACCGATCCCTGATTAATTCCAGAGTTACAATTGCAAAAAAGAAATTCCTGTTTACGTTGTTAAATATTGTGAAACTAATATGACTGAAAGTTGTTGCTGCCTAAGGCAGCAGCAGCTTTCGGTCGTATTAGTTTCAAAATATTCAACACATGTGTTATATATTACAATCCTATTGTATCTGGACTGTAAAATTTATAGTATTAACTGATGATGACTGACTGCAAACATGTTCATAAGTGGCATTGAAGTACGTACAGATGTTATTAAAATGTATACAATTTGGCTATCAAACGTGGTATTTGAATAATCTAAGCTAGAGCATTGCAAAAGCCAGATCTATCCCTGTACATTTCAAGGTCAAGGTCATTGGTTTGATCAAAGGTAACTTTAAATTGGTTCTTGTCTCCCCTTGTGTTAACTTAACTCTTTAACGGTCAAGACCGCCAAAAACGGACTATGTAGTGGTCCTTAGTAATGTCCATTTTTCATCCAAGAGAAGATGATTATTGAAAATTTACCACAGGAATGACCGGCTCGGTAACCGAGCCAGTCACTGCAGTTATAAATTTTCAAAAAGAGTCTTCTCTCAGCCGGCAAATAGACACTAGCTAAGAAAAAAACTGGATTTTCCTGACTATTTTCATGGTCAAGCCGGCCAAAAACAGCACCTGCAGTGATCTTGAGTAATGTCTATTTGCATGACAACAGAAAGTTATTTTTGTAAATTTTATTGTAAAAAATATTATTTTCCTGAAGAATCTTGACCATTAAAGGGTTAATTGATACAGGACAAATTTTGAGCGCTTTGAGGCGCTGGTGACACAAGTGGAGTTAAGATTAAGACGTAGCTATCATGTGTTGGGACGTGTAAGCCCTCGATTGCACAAAGTGGAAAATTATAACCATATACGTTTATAGTTTCTCCATACTACTCTTCATCATCTTCAATGGTCAAGATCGTTCATGCTCTGGATGAGGTCCTGTCCATATGAATTGCTTAAACGTTGTGATCTTGCTAAGTCGCTCTCGTCATGATAATGGAGGAACCCCGTTTCTCAGTCAATCATACGTCGTCGTAATTAAATATGTGACGTGTAGGCTGGCGTCATAATAAATTACGTCATGCATGACTGTATGTAGTCTGTCTTAAACGCTTAATAGACCGTCAGGGTATACTATTTATAAACATGCTGTTGAATATTTTGAAACTAAGTTGACCATGGCATCAACAGCACTCAGTCAAATCAGTTTCAAAAGGATCAATGGCTTACGTATTAAAGAACGTGAAAAGTGCACTGAACCACGAGTTATCTCCTCCGATGCGTGGTAGCGATGACCACGTTATCTGTTCACCAGCTTCATTCTGTCTTATGTGTGAAGTTATCGACTTAACCATTTCATGACGCAGACGGTCCGGCCCACACAGGCCTCTGCAGTGGTCCTGAGAAATGTCCATTCGCAGGTCAAGAAAATACCATATTTTTGAAAATTAACCACTGCAATGACTGGCTCGGTTACCGAGCCAGTCATTTCAGTGGTAAATTTTCAAAAATAATTTTACCCGTGGCCTGCAAATGAACATTCAATAAGCAAATAATTTTAATTTTTGATGTATCAATGAAAGGGCTAAGCAGGGGGCCTATCTCTGTTTTTCTTTGTTGTATTTGAAATCCCAGGTTGTACGTAACTCTGGAGGTTGTAGTTTTCTATCACATGTTCGTCTATTTGCCTGTGGTTATGTAAAGAAAAAACAATTTCCAATTTACGGTAACTCATATATAAATCTAGTCACTAAAGTCTGTTACTAACTTACGTGATTCTTGGTAGTAATGTTCACTTCTTTTATTTTATTTTTTTGCATTGTACAAACTATTTTGTTGAATGTTTTTAAACTAATCTGACTGGAACCTGTTTCCTATGCCGACAACAGATTCCTGTCGAATTTGTTTAACAAGGTCTCCCCTGTGTGGTTGCCTTTAAATTAAGATAATGGGACTTAAAGTTTCAGCTGGTTAACTACCTTGGAACTCTGGGAGAAAATCTCCTAAATAATAACGTTAAATAGTTGATTTTATGCATCTGACTGCACATGTTGATTTTCCATGTTATCGCTACCCACAGAATCCTGCTTGATCTACTTCTGAGGCGTACCTTGATCATCGTAACGCTAGCAACATATGCAGCCATCAATAGAAGAATCCAGCTTTAGCTATGCCCCGCCCATCTCTAGCTAAGCTCCATCCACGTTTTGGTCGTGTTGGGATCGATCGATCTCTGCACGACCTGACTATCAATTTCCAGAAAGGTATACAGGTATAAGCTGTTGAATTTTTAAGCTAATTTGACTTGGTGCTTTTGGTGCCTATGGCAGCAACAGCGCCTAATCAAATTAGTTTCAAAATATTCAAAAACATGTTTCTTAAATAGTAAAGACATACAATTCGTACACCAACGCTTAGTCCGTCACAATTATGCGCGACGTAATTGATTATGATGTCCTCCTATGCGTCGCGTAGTTGATTATGACGTCATACGATGAATGGATAAACTGGAAAGATCCATTAGCAGCGAGTCAGGATCGCTTTGCCAACTACAAGGGAGCTAACAAGACGATTTTCTGGTTCCACAAGCCCTTTGTTCTTGGACAAGGCTGGAAATGGCGAAGGTCATGTGGATCTGTCCTTCCCCCTTCCCTCATTAACTTGCTAAAAATGCCCATGAGAATGATGAAGGAGAGGAATAGGATCGAGGGATTGATTATGGTGTGCTTCTTCATAAGAATAACCAGATATACAGTAGTGCGATGAAAAGTTAACATTACTCACCACTTATGTAGCACGCACTGACATACAAAATGACTAGTAGAACCATTTCTTTCTTATATTGACATATAAACCTCATATTTTGCCATATTCTTTCCTAACTACTGGCAATTTTAGTTGATTCCAGATTCCAAGATTTTGACTGTAAATTAAACTGGCATTTTCATCTTTTTCGAATTTTTTATTGTATCCAAGTATGAGAATAATCCTCTCAATCGACCCCTCTGCCAGAATCACGCTGACACCGCGGTCATTTGTCTCTGAATGGTGTCTAGCCCAAAAGATATGATGATTATCGAGTTTCGTCAGAAATCCAAGATGGCCACCAAGATGCTCGACAAACGGACAACATGGGTGGAATTTGAAAGTACGAAAATTCGTTTGCTAGACGCATTGTGGATTACAAAAAAGGAAAGCGGCCCATACACGATCAATATAATTGACAATAATATTGGTACAATATTATTGAAAATAAACTGTGTTGGCCACCAACGGCGCAATAACATTGTTCAATATTATCGTCATATTTTCAATAATATTGTACCAAGGCCCATACACGATCAATATAATTGACAATAATATTGTCAATTATGAAAATTGACTTCAGAATTAAATATTGATCAATATTCTCAATGTGTACCACAAACGACACAATAAAATTGCGTAACAATCAATAAATAGCTACAGGGTATTGATTTTTTAAACATATTTTTATTGTTCGAGAGAAAATACGGATTGAGTCACAAGTTGTCTCCAACTTAGTTACGACTCGCTCCGAATACTATACAATAGATTATAATAATGACGAAAATGTGCAGTTAATAAGAACTTAAACCATAATGAATATAAGATTTAAATGAAAATTAATAGAATAATTAAGATAAGATTTGGAATTATGTTCATATATGTGTGTATATGCATGTGCTTTTAAAGCGTCTTTGTGTTTTTACATGATTTTAGTAGTTAAGTAGTGTGTAGCATTGTTGTGATCCGTGCGTGAATTTGTATGTAGATGTGCACCTGTTTGCGTGTTTAAAACAATAAAGTACTTGTGATATAGCTACTAAGAATTCGCTATTCGCGTGTGTTATGAATTTGTGCGTGCCTGGATTCGTTCATGTGCGGGAGCGTGCGTACGTGTGTGAGTATATTTACGCAATTTAAGCAATTCCATGCGTGCTTGCCTGTTGATCATTTCCAGTGTGCGTGCGTGCGTGCGTGCGTGCGTGCGTGCGTGCGTGCGTGCGTGCGTGCGTGCGTGCGTGCGTGCGTGCGTGCGTGCGTGCGTGCGTGCGTGCGTGCGTGCGTGCGTGCGTGCGTGCGTGCGTGCGTGCGTGCGTGCGTGCGTGCGTGCGTGCGTGCGTGCGTGCGTGCGTGTGTATTCTCACGTCAACCTCCTCTTAAAGATGCATACCCACACCAAAACTCTCCAAGACAAGGCTGAAGTAATTTAGCGCTTATAGCGGCCTAAGTCGTCCGCCCAGGTGCAATGAAACGAAACAGATCACACATTATGAAGCGTTCATAAAGCATAAGTCTATATAATTTAGTCCCCAATTCAATTTCACAAAAAAAAACCACCCAAAAAAACATTATTTCATTTGAAACGAAAGCATCAGATGCCAAGACCCATCCCGCCCCACCACACCTAGACACACAAGCCATGCCTCCAAAAGCTTACCACCCCAACAATTTTGATTCCGTCAGAATATTACGCAAGTCAAAATTTTACCTCAGTATTACACACTAACGATCAATAATATTGTCAATTTTCATAAGTATTGTCAATTATATTGATCGTGTATGGGCCGCTTAAGTTAGAAAATTATATCAACAGAATGCGTAGGCCCCTATAGTGCCATGTACGTGTACGCTGTCATTGCACTCATTCAAGCGACAGACATCCAAGCTCTTCAACTATTTGTGTTGCATCCTGGGTCTGCTTTGTTTTTGCGTAGCAATGGTCCTGTCACGAAACTGTCTGAATTATATAACCATTGATGTATTTACAATTTAATAAACTCTCTTTTGAATATTTTCAAGTTAATTCGATTGGGAGTTGTTGCTGGCACAGCCAGCAATAGCTCCCAGTCAAATTAAATTCGAAACAGTCAACAGCTTAGCTGTACGAATTTAGTTACCTTGAAACGGAGGCATCCAGTTTTAGCTATGCCCCGCGCATCTCTTGCTAAGCTCCACCCACACTTCTCCCGTGTTGGTCTCGATCGATCCCTGAACTCCCTGACTACAAATTTCCAGAAAACTATACAGCTAAGCTGTTGAATATAGTAAAGACATACAATTCGTACAACATCGCTTCCTTCATCAACTGACATCATATGACGTCATAATCAACTAAGTGACGTGTAGGCTGACGTCATAATTATGACGTCATGAATGATTCGATTTAGTCCATCTTTAACGCTTAATAGTCCGACACGTTGTACGAATTGTATGTCTGCTATTTAATAAACATGCTGTTGAATATGCTGAAACTAATTTGACTGCGCACTGTTGTTGCCATAGGCAGCAACAGCGCCCAGTCGAATTAGTTTCAAAATATTCAACAGCTTACCTGTATAATTTTGTGTAAATTGATAGTCAATGTGTTCAGAGATCGATTCCAACACGAACATGGTGTGGGTGGAGCATAGCCACGACTGGAAAGGTGATTTTACCTATTGTTACCCACGCTCCGTAAAGGGAAGACGGTATTGCGATTGTGTATATCCATATGTTTGCTTGCGTGCGAGTGCGCGTGCGTGCGTACGTGCATCCGGTCGTCCGTCAGTTCGTACGTGCGTGCGTGCGTGTGACCTGCCTGCCTACCCGCCTGCCTGCCTGCCTGCCTGCCCGCCCGCCCGCCCGCCCGCCCGCCCGCCCGCCTGCCCGCCTGGTTGGCTGGCTGGCTGGCTGGCTGGCTGGCTGGCTGGCTGGCTGGCTGGCTGGCTGGCTGGCTGGCTGGCTGGCTGGCTGGCTGGCTGGCTGGCTGGCCGTCCGTCTACATTCCTGCCTGCCTGCCTGTTGTGAGTCGGGTAGTTGAAAGCTGGTTGGTGAAAGATGGTTTCTGTCCTCTGGTTGTGGGCCAGTTGATAGGCTACTCGGCTCCCAAATGCTAGGCGATAGGTGCCGCAGAATTGCCTGACTTCGAACCTCGCTCAGGTCGAAAGTTTAAAAATTAAAAAAATTAATAAACTTGCTGTTGAATATTTTGAAACTAATTTGACTGGGCACTGGTGATGCCAGCAACAGCACCCAGTCGAATTAGTTTCAAAATATTCAACAGATTGCGTGTATAATTTTGTGTAAATTGATAGTCAGCGTGTTCAGAGATCGATCGATCCCCGTAAATGGAAGACGGTATTGCGATTGGGTATATCCATATGTTTGCCTGCGTGTGAGTGCGCGTGCGTGCGTGCCTACGTGCGTCTGGCCGTCCGTCAGTTCGTACGTGCGTGCGTGCTTCTCTACATACACGCGTCGTGCCTGGGTGCGTGCGTGTGACCTGCCTGCCTGCCTGCCTGCCTGCCTGCATGCCTGCCTGCCTGCCTGCCTGCCTGTCTGTCTGTCTGTCTGTCTGTCTGTCTGTCTGTCTGTCTGTCTGTCCGTCCGTCCGTCTGTCTGTCTGTCTGTCTGTCTGTCTGTCTGTCTGTCTGTCTGTCTGTCTGTCTGTCTGTCTGTCTGTCTGTCTGTCTGTCTGTCTGTCTGTCTGTCTGCCTGCCTGCCAGTCGTGAGTCAGGTAGTTGAAAGCTGGTCCGGTGAAAGTGGATTTTTGTCCCCTAGTGGTGGGCCAGTGGGTAGGCTACTCGGCGCCCAAACGCTAGGTGATAGGTGGCGCAGAATTGCCTGGGTTCGATCCTCAGTGTTCCTAGAACTAATGACAGGGTTCCTAGAACTAATGCTTGACAATACTAAAGACTACATACATGCGAGTGCCTAGCGATATGACAAAGCTGGAATGTACATTATCAGTTCCAGTCAATTCGTGTGGCTGTTGAAATAATGTATTGTACAATAAAAAAAACCATTTTTTTTTCAAAACTGTATGAACCATCTGGTTTTTTAAACATAACTATACAACATTTACATAATTAGGTGTGTAATTACTTATAATTATATCTCCTGCCATGATGGTATATCCTGTCATTATGTCATTATTGAACATTGGCATGCATTATCAGACTCAATCCAAACTAGGCATTGACATGTTGAGAGGTTGGCTCTCCTCAAAATGTCAGTCCTCATCAACTCCATCATTTGGTTTGAGCTGTTTAAATAGACACCATCTCAAATTTGGCGCTGTTTTGATATCTCCATCCTTGCGGAAGAACAGTTTACAGAGCAATTCCTGACAACCAGTAACGACTTCTTGTGATGGTTCCTCTCACGTATCCAAACAGGGCATTGCATTCAAAACAGTAGAATTTGAATTCATAAATGTAGCGAAGCATCACCTTTTTCCTTTTCCTTGGATATGACCTGTTGTGTCACAGCCTGAAGTGCATGCCAGTTGATCAAAGTAGATGCCTTTTCAGGGCCCAGTTTATCATACATTTTGACGGTTCTCACTATTACCATGATTAGTGCTAGGGGTGTAACGAACATTCGTTGGTTCGGAAAATCACAAACCAAGGGATGACGAATCATGGTTCGGTTCGCTTGCATGGGATTCGTGCGGTTCGTGAACCATACATATAAGCTAACCATTTCAGCGATGAATTCTCATATCTAATTTTAGGAAAACCATACAGGACAGCTGTTGAATATTTTGAGTAAGTTTTATATCATAAAGAATTTACTTTTTCAGGGATTTGTCGGTGAAAGGGTTAATTAATAGACACGCAATCTCTGAATGTCCTCTAAGTGTGATTTACGAATATGACCATCAACGGAACTTTGAATCTTATATTATTTTCTAACATTTGTTGTCAGAACTTGTCTCTTGTGTTTTTCTACAATTTAGCGAGTAAAGCCACTTGCATTTAAATGTTATTTTCTGTTAGGAGTAATTTCTCGCATACAATAGCATATTAAAAAGGTTCGTGAACCGTTTCGCTTCGTGCAAATCCTCACCAGCCTCAGCCCTAATTAGTGCAGCACCTCTTTTTAGTTGTGGTACCCTGCGCAGAGCCAATAGGAGAACATCTGTATCTTCTGTATATATGTGCACAATGAACACATTCTTTGCAGCTTTTACTGCATGTAAAATAATAAGAGCGTCTGCCTCGTCCTTTGTGCTAACTCCAACAATATCGTGACACTCAAAGTTGGGTTTCACACTCTGACGTGTTACTCCAATCATATTGTGGCTAGAACTTGCCTTGGTGAGCTTATCAGCAAGCTACAAGGTCGATGAATCTTTTTTGTCATTACTTGCAAGGAATGACTTTTGATCTTTAATATGTGTATAAACTTTTACTGTGTAGTAAGTACTTGGTTACTTTTTTTCCTCTGCGCCTTTCACGAGTTCCCTCTTTACGTGATGATGACTTACCGTAATTATCAAAAACTAAGTAAATCTTATCATAATCGTTTGCCTTAAAATCAATCAGTTTCACATATGATGCACCTGAATCTTCACAATTCTTAGACGTCTTGATAGACATCAATTCCTGAACTACTGGCATTCCATCGACCACAAGACCTTTAGGAGAGGTGTTATCATCCGTAGCATTATTTGAAGAAGCTTCAGAATTGTCACTGTCTGTTTACACCGGATCTTTTAGTATTTGTATAGCATTGCGTGTATCTATTGTTGTATGAACTGATGCGCCAGGCTGCATCAACAGTCGGTTAATGTTAGAAACTCATGCTTGCCTATAACTTCCTCCAGGTCAACATCATCTCTGGATGAACGAGCAATTACCAAGAGTCTAGCAAAGAGGTATGTCGTCGCATTCAATGTCATAATTTCAGAGCCAACATTGGGTTTGATATCCTTTACTGCTGAAGTCCATGCGTACAGTTTAACTTTGGTCATCTTGCTCCACAAGTTAACTTTGCCAATGAGACGCCCATTCACAAACTTAGAGAAAGCCTCTTTACCTCTCTGCACTGTGCTATAAGGACGATTTCATGTATATTGGGAGCAACGATCTCTTTTGACATGAGCTTTAACCTGCATCCTGTAGTGTTACCTTCTACAGAATCAGAAGATCGGAACTGGTTGCATTGTACTAGGACGTTCTTGAGCTTCATGATTGCCTGCTCCTAACGAACGCCCTTCTGAACGGCAGTGGTGTTGCTTAACTGTGGAACTAGAAGGTAAAAGTACGTTGTCAGTCTCTTCTGCAAAACGTGCTGATTCAGGAGTAGTAAGACAGAATGGGAACAATGCTGTGGCATAAGATGCAATTCCAGTGATACCGCTATCACCCTTAGTATTCTTGTCAAATGGTCCATAGCTTGATCTATACCAAGGCGTGTGAAACGAATTGTATTCTTCGTGTTGACAGTAAAATCACGATTTACACACTCTTGCCAAATCTCTGGCTCTTTGCTCTTAATAGCATGCATTCGAGCTCTAAACTCAGGTATATTCCGTGCATTGTCTAGTCTATTGTATATAAAGAAATATATACACAGTTTCTCTAAAGAAGACAAATAGAATAGCCAGTTACCTTCACGTGTGCTAGTTTGAAATTGCAAGAGGGTCATGACTTGGTTGATGTACATTCGTGCACAAAATTACATGGTATCTGTTTATAGTCAACGTCCTTCAATGGACCTTTCCGGTTTTCGCTATGCCCCGCTCATCTATAGCCAAACTCCACCCACACCTCGCTCGTGTTGGGATCGATCGATCTCTGAACACCCTGCCTATCAATTTCCAAAAAACTGCACAGGTAAGCTGTTGATTATTTAGAAACTAATTTGACTGGGTTCTGTTGCTGCCTAAGGCAGCAACAACGCCCGGTCAAATTAGTTTCAAAATATTCAACAGCATGTTTATTAAATAGCAAAGAATTACAAAGCCATGCAATTCATACAACGTGTCGAACCATTTGAGATTTGGTGACGGTCTATATAGAACCCTTTGTGACGTAATGATTGTGACGTCATCATACACGCGCTGAGCTGATTATGACGTCATGCGTCGGACTGCATGTTGAGCTTGCTTAACATCTTTCTTATTCTTGCAAGCTTCTGCAAGCCCTTTTGCACTTGCCGTAGAGTGTCGCACACTGTTGGATTTTCTTCTAGGAAAGCATCAAACCACAGATCAAAGAGGGCCTGAAGACTTATTTGATGGGCCTCAACTGCCCTGCTATGATAGTTCCCATTGATGATTTGATTCACTGTAACATTGCTATAGAGATCTGCCTCATGGCCATGCTTTCTCTGTTTAAGAAGTGAGCCATTATCCAAGCAATGTTATCTGTTTGTCACGATTGTAATTCTGTATCATATTTGCCAGTTTTTATAGTCCTCATAATGTGCGCTAGCTTTTGGGTTTTGGATTTCTTTAAATCAAACATGGAACTAGCTTGATAGTAGTTGGTAGAGCATTTATTAAGTTCATTAGACAGCTCATATACCTGATATTCAAAGGACTAATCACCGGTTCACCCTCACCAGTAGACTGGTAATCTCCTATTGTCAATCCATGGAAACATCGTTTCCAGTCAAGGATGTCTACTTTCCTATCTATGTTGTCCATTATTGCACGGATTGAGTTACACTTCAAATGTCCTGGAGGCACATATACACCATACTCTCTGATGTTCTTGGACACTACTAGAGCAATGTTGTTAGAGGTCTTAGTTACGTGGTCATAGGATACACCAGTACCACAGCTGCTGAGAAAAAATACTGCTTTTTGGCCTCTGAAGTTATGATACATATACAAGGAAACTCCAACAGAGTATGGACTATCAAACATAGGGTAGAATGTTGAGTTGTTTGACTGAGGCTTTAATGCAACCTGCCTGTCAGTTTTAAAGGCTTGAATAACTGAGTGGGACAACACATGCCATAATTTGTGCAAGTGGTTTGCCCTAGTCTCTGTAACAGCAGTTTTAGCCCCTTGGAGAATTCAGATATATTTTACCCCCAACAATTAATTTATGCAACTAACATAAGAAATCTTAAGTTTGATATTTAAATATTTGGTATGGGATAGCAATCGCCTAGATTTGCCTTTAGAAGTTACTTCTTCAAGAACTATTGTAACTAAATGTTTTAATATTAGTAATGTTCCCTTCAAAATTGATGGAATGATATGCCATCTAAATACAAACGCACAGCATCAAATAAGAGATTTTATTTTGTCTTGCATTTTCTAGAATCACCCCGGTCCTTCTATTATCATTTAATAAATAACATTTGTGGGCGAACGGTCTAGATCGCTAGACAACTGAAAGATCGCGGGTTCTATTTATCTAAAATCAAGTTTCTATTCCATTACCCAGCGTTTGCTATGTCAGCCCAGAACCGAATCATATTGCATTGTATCTTTATGTGTAGGGGATATTTTCCTAGTTCGGTATAGGTCATAGTATTTGGTGTACTCTTTTTCATGTGTAAAAGGATTTTGTAAAATTTTATCTGGCAAATCTCAAGCAGATCAGTGTTTTCAAACCCCCAAATTGCAGATGCATATAGCATACCTGGTGGGACGATACAATCAAAAAGTGAACATTGTAAATTAATTGGTACATTATTTTATTCAGAAGTCAGGTTCGTGCATGCCGTGATTTAAAATCTGCGAACTGCATTCATGTGCGGCCACTGAGGCATGCGTTACTATAATGGCCCCATATCTATTTACCTGCGCGGTTCATTCATTACTAGGGCTGAGGTTCGTGAGGATTTTCACGAACCGAACCGGTTCACGATACAGATGTCTGAACCACGATCTGGTTCACGAACCTTTTTAATATGCTATTATATACGAGAAATTACTCCTAACAGAAAATAACATTTAAAGGCAGGTGGCGTTACCGGCTAAATTGTAGAAAAACGCAAATGACAAGTTCTGACAACAAATGTTAGAAAATAATATAAGATTCAAAGTTCCGTTGATGGTCATATTCGTAAATCACACTTAGAGGACATTCAGAGATTGCGTGTCTATTAATCAACCCTTTCACCAACAAATCCCTGAAAAAGTAAATTCTTTATGATATAAAACTTACTCTGTTGAATATTTTGAAATTAATTTGACTAGAAGCTGTTGCTGCCTTAGGCAGCAACAGCTTCTAGTCAAATTAATTTCAAAATATTCAACACCTTTCCTGTATGGGTTTCCTAAAATTAGATATGAGAATTCAACGATGAAAGGGTTAGCTTATATGTATGGTTCACGAACCGCACGAATCCCATGCAAGCGAACCGAACCGTGATTCGTCATCCCTTGGTTTGCGATTTTCCGAACCAACGAATGTTCGTTACAGCCCTATTCATTACCTATGTATAAGTTATGTAGCGTGAAACAACGCTATTACCCTACTGACCTAGAGAGTGGGCTATAGGTTAATTACTATAACCTATTTTCCTCTCATTTTCCAATAGGGCCTACGTTAGCTTGAAATACAGTATAATAATGAAACAGGTTCACGAACTATCGTAGCTATTAATACGCATATACATACGCCTAATAGCCTATATAGGTAGGGGAGATGTCGCTACGTTGAGCGACTGGGTTGGTTGATCCAGTCGCCTTATAGCGTAAAATAAATAAAGGAATCCAAATATTATTACGTCATAAACAGTTAATGAGGGTATCACGTGGTATAGCGTCAGCAAACAATATCAGGAACGCTGTATTCTGAGAAGAGCAAATAAAACGCAATTTCGGTATGTTTAAATAATTTTTTTTTTATTTGTACATTCTAACCTAACATATTTACTACCCATATGCTACAAACAAACATAACTCTTATTTTAACCCCTCGTGAGTCAACAGCGCCTCAAAGCGCTCAAAGTGTATATCAAGTAACTCTTTACAGGGCAAGATTTTTCAAGAAAATAATAATTTTTAAAATAAAATTTACAAGAATAACTTTCTGTTGTAGTGCAAATAGACATTACTCTAGACCACTACAGGTGCTGTTTTTTGGCCGGCTTGATCATGAAATTGGTCAAGAAAATCCAGTTGTTTCTAACCCAGTGTCTATTTTCCGCCTGTGAGAAGACTATTTTTAGAAGATTTACCACTGGAGTGACTGGCTCGGTTACCGAGCCAGTCACTCCAGTGGTAAATCTTCAAAAAAACATATTCTCATGGATGAAAAAAATTGACATTATTCAAGACCACTACATAGTCCATATTTGACATTCTTGACCATTAAAGAGCTAAGTTAACACAAGAGGGTTTAATATCATTGTTATATAGTGGCCATATCACGTGTCTGGGTTGTTTGGGATACATCGAGCCAGTGAGCCAGTGACACAGGGGCACAGTGTGCATGTGGTTCAATGTACCCCGAACCATAGTCATACAAACAGTTATATTAAGACACCTTTCGAAATAACCATATATTTTACAAAATATTCAACAGCTTACCTGCATAGTCTTCAGGGAATTTATAGGCAGTGCAATCTGGGAACGACCGATCCGAAAACGGCGATGTGTGGGTGGAGCTTAGCTAGAGGTGGGCGTGGTATAGCTCTAAAACTAGAAAGGTCCATTACGTGTTGTTGGATTTTCTGTTAATTGTTTATTCGTCACACAACGCTAAAGTTTATGAACCCATTCAATAGACGCATTAGCAGCAGCAACAACATCAACAACAACAACAACAACATCAGCAACATCAACAACAATGACAATAATAAAAACAACAAAAACACCAGCAGCAACAACAACAATAACACCAGCAGCAACAACAACAATAACACCAGCAACAACAACGCCAACAGCAACAATAACAACAACGACAACAACAACAACGACAACAACAACGACACCAACAACGACAACAACGACAACAACAACAACAACAACAACAACAACAACACAAACAACAACAACAAAAACACAAACCACGGCATCAACAACATCAAAACAAAAACAACACATACAACAAAAATAACAACCACAACAACAACATCAACAACAACAACTACAAGTACAACTACTACTACTACTACTACTACTACTACTACTACTACTACTACTACTACTATTACTACTACTACTACTACTACTAGTACAACAACAACAACAACAACAGAAACAACAACAACAACAACAACAACAACAACAACACAAGCAACAACAGCAACACAAATAATAACAGCATAAGCAACAATAACAATAACAACAACTACAACAACAACAACACAAACAACAACAACAGCGACAACGGCAACAACAACAACAACAACAGCAACAGTACCACCACCACCACCAACAAAATATTCAACAGCTTACCTGCATAGTCTTCAGGGAATTTATAGGCAGTGCAATCTGGGAACGACCGATCCGAAAACGGCGATGTGTGGGTGGAGCTTAGCTAGAGGTGGGCGTGGTATAGCTCTAAAACTAGAAAGGTCCATTACGTGTTGTTGGATTTTCTGTTAATTGTTTATTCGTCACACAACGCTAAAGTTTATGAGCCCATTCAATAGACGCATTAGCAGCAGCAACAACATCAACAACAACAACAACAACAACATCAGCAACATCAACAACAATGACAATAATAAAAACAACAAAAACACCAGCAGCAACAACAACAATAACACCAGCAGCAACAACAACAATAACACCAGCAACAACAACGCCAACAGCAACAATAACAACAACGACAACAACAACAACGACAACAACAACGACACCAACAACGACAACAACGACAACAACAACAACAACAACAACAACAACAACACAAACAACAACAACAAAAACACAAACCACGGCATCAACAACATCAAAACAAAAACAACACATACAACAAAAATAACAACCACAACAACAACATCAACAACAACAACTACAAGTACAACTACTACTACTACTACTACTACTACTACTACTACTACTACTACTACTACTACTACTACTACTACTACTACTAGTACAACAACAACAACAACAACAGAAACAACAACAACAACAACAACAACAACACAAGCAACAACAGCAACACAAATAATAACAGCATAAGCAACAATAACAATAACAACAACTACAACAACAACACAAACAACAACAACAGCGACAACGGCAACAACAACAACAACAACAACAGCAACAGTACCACCACCACCACCAACAACAACATCATCGACGACGACGACGACGACGACGACGACGACGACGACGACGACGACATAATCATCAACAACAACAAGAACAACAACAGTGACAACAAGCGCAACAACAACAGCAACAACAACAATAACAAGAACAACACAAACCACAAAATCAACAACACAAAAACAACATCAACACAAACAACAACAGAAACCACAACAGCAGCAGCAGAATCAGTAACAACAACAACAACAACAGCACAAACAACAAATACACAAACAACAAAAACACAAACAACGCAAACAACAACAGCAGAAGCAACAACAAAAACAACAACAACAACAACAACAAAAACAACAACAAGTTGATCATCATCA
The DNA here is from genome assembly GCA_034401795.1 of Chaetoderma sp. LZ-2023a. Classification (NCBI taxonomy): domain Eukaryota; kingdom Metazoa; phylum Mollusca; class Caudofoveata; order Chaetodermatida; family Chaetodermatidae; genus Chaetoderma; species Chaetoderma sp. LZ-2023a. The sequence continues at coordinate 101,310,389 of CM067359.1, read as the reverse complement.
TCATCGTCATCGACGACATAATCATCAAGAAGAAGAAGAAGAAGAAGAAGAAGAAGAAGAAGAAGAAGAAGAAGAAGAAGAAGAAGAACAACAACAACAACAACAACGACAACAACAACAGCAACAGCAACACAAACAACAGCAACAACAACACCAAAAACACAAACCACAACATGAACGACAACACAAAAACAACATCAACACAAACAACAACAGAAACCACAACAACAACATCAGCAGCAGCAATAATAACAACAACAACAACACCAACAACAACAACAACAACGGCAACAACAACAACAGCAACAACAACAACAACACAAACAACAAAAACACAAACACAAACAACAACAGCAGAAGCAACAATAACAACACCACCACACAAACCACCAACACCACCACCAACAACAACAACATCAACGACGACGACGACGACGACAACAACATAATCATCAACAACAAGAACAACAACAGTGGCCACAAGAGCAACAACAACAACAGCAGCAACAACAACAACAACAACAACAACACAAACAAACAAACAAACAAACAAACAAACAACGACAACGACAACGACAACGACAACGACAACAACAACAAAAACACAAACCACAACATCAACAACATAAAAACCACATCAACACAAACAGAAACCAGAACAACAACATCGGCAGCTGCAGCAACAACAACAACAAACAAACAACACAAACAACAAATACACAAACAACAAAAACACCAAAAACACCACCAGCACCACCAGCACCACCAACAACAACAGCACGAACAACAACAACAACAACAACAGCAGAAGCAACAACAAAAACAACAACAAAAACAACAATAAGTTGATCATCATCATCATCGTCATCGACGACATAATCATCAAGAAGAAGAAGAAGAAGAAGAAGAAGAAGAAGAAGAAGAAGAAGAAGAAGAAGAAGAAGAAGAACAACAACAACAACAACGACAACAACAACAACAGCAACAGCAACACAAACAACAACAGCAACAACAACACCAAAAACACAAACCACAACAACAACACAAAAACAACATCAACACAAACAACAACAGAAACCACAAAAACATCAGCAGCAATAACAACAACAACAGCAACAACAACAGCAACAACAACAGCAACAACAACAACACAAACAAAAAACCCACAAACAACAACAGCAGAAGCAACAATAACAACAACACCACACAAACCACCACCACCACCACCAACAACAACAACAAGAACAACAACATCAACGACGACAACGACAATAACATAATCATCAACAACAAGAACAACAACAGTGGCAACAAGAGCAACAACAACAACAGCAGCAACAACAACAACACAAACAAACAAACAACGACAACGACAGCGACAACGACAACAAAAACCACAACATCAACAACACAAAAACAACATCAACACAAACAACAACAGAAACCACAACAACAACATCGGCAGCTGCAGCAACAACAACAACAACAACAAACAAACAACACAAACAACAAATACACAAACAACAAAAACACCACCAGCACCACCACCAACAACAACACAAACAACAAC